>CAIGRH010286222.1:0-14828 GCA_903798295.1 Fraxinus nigra | reverse complement strand
CAATAATATCTAAGTATCAACAAAATCGCAATAAAGTTTTACTATTTAATGTGTTGTATGGACTTTGCTTATGGAGTGAATTGCCTATTTGGTCACCGAACTTTCGGCCATGCTTCCAAGGGGTCACTGAACTTTAAAAATCACCAAAGTCATCACTGAACTTTGTAAAAGATTTTCACGAGGTCACTAAACTTTAAAAATCGCTCAATTCATTACTAAACTTTGCAAAATGTTTCTACGTGATCACTAAACTTTGTAAAATGTTTCCTAGGAGATCACTGAATTAGTGACCCTTGGGAAACCTTTTACAAAGTTCAGCGATGAATAATGTGATTTTTAAAGTTTAGTGACCTTGTGAAAATATTTTGTAAAGTTCGGTGATAATTTGGGTGATTTTGAAAACTTAGTGACCTTTTGGAACCATGACGTAAAGTTCAGTGACTATTTAGGCAATTTACTCATTTTGTGGCCCTGCAACTAATCTTTTCTTCAACTCTTGCTTTTTGTTTGTTATACAAAGATCGAACAAGAATATACAGATTGAAGAATGTCAAAACTCTATTACATTCAAATTCATCCTAATACCATTGTACATCAAAGTATCATAGATATAGGCTCAGAACCGTAAGAAATCAACTCCATAAACACTGTAAGACTCAGATCCACACAGAACCCCTCACAGCCACAAGAAAGGAGAAAAACAAAGCTACTTCAATGAGCCAAAACGGATCAGACACTATCAACTAGAGACCTCACTAATATCAGATTTCACAAAGAAAAATTACTTAAGAAACAGATTCAAGAGAGCTTCACAGAGAAGAGAATGAATGAAAAAAGGTAACCCAGAGTCTCCAGCAAAACGAGAGAAAAGGTGAAAATAATAGAATGAATTTAGAAACCATTAGAATACCCAACAAATATCAAGGTCTCGAGATTAGTAGCTTCCATCCAATGGCTCAGAGCAACTATCATTTTAATCCTAACTGGACCGAATTTTGGGCCTAGTAGAATGGGTTTACTTCAGACTGAATAATGGTTATCACAAAATGGGCCAGATGCCATATCATCATCGCCTAGTGGGTTGGACACTGGCATCACAGCCCACAATCTCCACCTTGATGCTAGTGGTAAATCAGGCAGCTAATTTATACTACACTAGACAAACAACTTCTAGTTATCACCAACCATTACATCAAGTTCAGAATTGGTACCTGTACTGAGCAAATCACCCAATATCAATTTTCAATATTTGCAAACAATATTTAAACTTGACTAAAGGCAGTACCTTAGTTCCCATATTAGCTGGATTAAATTGGGTAGCAATTTTCTCAAGTAATAAGGCATCTTTAGTAACAATATTTCTTATGAAATGCAATTTAACATCAATATGTTTTGTTCTTTCACGAAAAACTTGGTTTTTGCATAAATGTATAGCACTTGGACTGTTAGAATATAATGCAATGGGATTAGACAATTTATTTATTTCAGACAATAAATCTTTAAGCCACAAAGCTTCCTTTTTGGCCTCTGTTGCAGCCACATATTCAACCTCAGTTGTTGACAAAGCTACAACAGGTTGCAATTGTGATTCCTAACTTATACATGTTCTACACAAAGTAAAAACATAAGCTGCAGCAGATTTTCTATTATCAACATTACCAACAATGTCATAATCAACAAAATCTTTAAGCACTACACCATCATTGCAGGCACTAAAACACAATCCTAAATGTGAAAAACTTTTCAAATGACTTAATAACCATTTTAATGCAGTCCAANAATTTATTTATTTCAAACAATAAATCTTTAAGCCACAAAGCTTCCTTTTTGGCCTTTGTTGCAGCCACATATTCAACCTCAGTTGTTGACAAAGCTACAACAGGTTGCAATTGTGATTCCTAACTTATACATGTTCTACACAAAGTAAAAACATAAGCTGCAGCAGATTTTCTATTATCAACATTACCAACAATGTCATAATCAACAAAATCTTTAAGCACTACACCATCATTGCAGGCACTAAAACACAATCCTAAATGTGAAAAACTTTTCAAATGACTTAATAACCATTTTAATGCAGTCCAATGTTCTAAACCAGGATTAGCCATGAATCTGCTAAGATTACTGATAGCATGAGCCACATCATGCCTAGTACAAACTATTGTATATTTCACAGATCCTACAACATTAGCATAAGGGATATTTTTCATTTGTTTAACATTAGATTATTAATAGGAAATTGGTCTTTGCTCAATCTAAAATGGCTAGCAAGAGGTATAGACCTAGATTTTGAATTATCCATAGCAAATATAGTAACCAATTTATCAATGTATGTAATTTGTTTCAAAATCAGAATTCTATCATGCCTTTTCCTAGTTATTTCCATGCCTAATATCTTTTTAGCATGTCCAAGATCTTTTATTTCAAATTCAACACTCAAGGATCTTTTAATTTCATTAATGACATACATATTATGTCCAATTAGAAGCATATCATCCAAATATAAGAGTATAAAGGCAACAATAGCATTTTCATCATCTCTTTTAAAATACAAGCAATGGTCAAATTCACTTCTAATAAAACCAATTGAAGAAACAGAAGTAGCAAACCTTATGTACCATTGTCTTGGTGATTGCTTCAAACCATATAAAGACCTTTTTAACAAACATACATGATCAGATTTTGATTTATCAAAATAACTAGGTGGTTGTTTCTTATAAATCACTTCATCAAGATCACCATGTAAAAATGCAGTTTTTATATCCATTTGTTCAAGTTCAAAATTATAATGAGCAACAAGAGCCAACATAACTCTAATGGTAGTATATTTAATCAAAGGAGAAAATATCTCATTATAGTTTAAACCTTCCTTTTGTATAAAACCTTTAGCCACAAGTCTAGCCTTAAACCTTATATGCACTCTTTCAGTGTTACCCTTCTTAATAATAAAAATTCACTTGCTATTAACAAGAGATTTATCTGCAGGTCTAGGAACTAAAATTCAAGTCTCATTCTTAATCAATGAGTCCATCTCATCATTTATAACAATCTTCCATTTCTTAGATTACTGACTAGACATAGTTTCTTCATAGGATTTAGGCTCTCAAAAAACTAAATCCTGATAAGAAAGTAAGACTAAAGTCAGGTAGTCTCTATACCTAATATGTTCTCTAATATCTCTCTTAACTCTGTCCCTAGTCAATTAATAGTCATTAACTTCACTTTCTTGCTCTTCTACATCATCCCGAACATCATATTCTCTTCTATCGTCACTCAGGTTATCATTTTCAGCATTTGCCTCAACCTTCAGAATCAGCAGGTTGAGAAGGCAAGCTAAGCTCCACCTGCAGCTTGGTCCCATCACTTTCTAACCCTTCAACGGACTTTTTAGACCTTTTACCTTTCAAACATGGCATGTTTTGCTCATCAAAAGTGACATCCCTACTAGTAATGATCTTAAAACCACTAGATTCTCTACTCCACAGCCTATAACCCTTCACCCCATCAGAATAACCCAAGAAAACACATTTTATGGGCCTTAGGTTCTAATTTTCCTAAATTTTTGTGAGAATAGACTGCACATCCAAAAACTCTCAAGTGTGAGTAATCAAGATCAGATCTAGATCATTACTCTTCAGGTGTCTTATCACATAGAGCACTAGAAATGGTTCTATTAATAATGTAAGTGGTTGTCATCAAGGCTTCCTCTATAAGGTTTTAGGTACACCTGAACCAACCAACATACACCTCACTTTCTCTAACAAAGTCCTATTCATCCTCTCAACCACCCCAGTTTTCTGAGAGGTATAAAGAGCTGTTTTATGTCTCCTAATACCATTCCCAGAGCAGAAAAGGTCGAATTCAGCATTACAAAACTCACATCCATTGTCAGTCCTAAAGGTTTTAATTTTCTTCCTAGTTTGGTTTTCTATTAACAGTTTACAGGTTCAAAACTTCCCAAAAGTCTCATATTCGTGTTTCAACAAATAAACCCAAACCTTCATAGAAAATCATCAATCAAGGAAATGAAATATCTATTTCCTCCTTAAGTGATAGTGGATGAAGGTCCCCATAAATCATAGTGTACATACTCAAGAACAGATGTAGATTTATGTTTCTGTCTATTGAAATGCAGCTTGTGCCGTTTTCCTAACGTATAGTTTTCACATAAAAGAATTCTAGAAATAGAATCCTTTCCAAAAGCCCCCTTCTTATGAAGGATATTTAGGCCCTTCTAATCAACATGTGCAAGTCTCTTGTACCACTTTAAATTGGCATCATGTTCAGCATTAGAAGACTCAACAACCTTATTAATAACAGTACTAGTTTTAGCAAAATAAATCCCATTTCTCTTAATACCTTTAAACATCATAAGTGATCCCCTCATCACCTTTAATAAACCATCACCCACCTTACCTAGCAGCCTTAAATCATCCAAAGTGCCCATTGAAATTAGGTTCTTGGTCAATTTAGGAACATATCTTACACTTTCCAAGGTAAATACATAACCGTTTTCAAATTTCAATGTAATCTCACCTATGCCGTCAACCCTATAAGCAATATTGTTGCCGAGAACACCTTCTCCACCATTGACCTCCTTAAAAGAATTAAATCAACTTCTTTTAGGGGATATGTCGAAAGTGCAACCAGAATCTAGGATCCATTCATGGATCTGATTCTGGCTATCAACAATATTAGTAGAATCATAGTCAAGAGAAGGTTCAGTCACAACATATACATCAACAGAATTAAAATTACTAGGTTCTACCAAATTTCCTTCATCAATCCCTTTACTTTTCATTTCATTCTTCCATTTAAAACAGTCTTTTATAAAATGGCCAGACTTCCCACATCTATAGCATTTTTTATTTCTAGTCTTAGCCCTGCTCCTACCCTTAAACTTCTTCTTATTATTGTTCCCCTGATTGTTAAAGCCTTCTTGGTTTCCATTAAACCTACTTTGATTCCTCCCTCTCACAAACAGAGTATCAGGCCCTCCATTTCCTCTCACAGACCTAAGTTTAAGATCTCTACTCCTTAATGAGTTTATAACAATGTCAAATGTCAAGGTATCTCTATCATATTTTATGACAACCTTGACATCTTTATAGGTACCAGGAATGGCATTTAACAACACAATGACCCTATACTCATCAGAGACTTTATCACTAGCATTGGTCTTAAATCGGTTTATTAAAAACATCAAGATTGTCTTCTATATCCTTAGAGGTATCAAACTCAAAACTAAAAAACCTCTCTAACAAGAACAACTTATTGGGTAAGGACTTAGCTAAGTAAAGTTTCTCTAACTCATCCCATAAGGATTTAGCATTCTCTTATTTTCCTACTTTCCTTAACATTTGATCAGATAAATGTAAAACAATGTATGCATATGCAAGTTCATCAGCTTCAAGAATCTGATCAGTTGTCATAGTTTCGGGATTGTATTATTTCTTTAACAATCTTTTGTTGAACCAAAACACCTTTCATCTTTTGTTGCCAAATGGGAAAATCCCATTTTCCATCAAAAATGCCAAATTCAAAAGCATGTGTCATGATTTTATTTTTCAGAAATAACATAAAGTGTTTCAAGAAAATAGTTAAACTATGACGACTTGATACACTTACGAACAAGTAATTTGAACTATACCAACAGATAAAAGGAGAATATGTCATAGTGAATAGGCAACAAAAATTATCACAACTATCCAGAATGTACAAAAGAATTTTAAGTAACAACTTAAAAGATAGAAAAAGAGAATATGAATTAATCAACTAAAACATGTATGAACAATGTATATAGTAGGGTAGAATCAAAATAAACTGAACTATAGATGCACCAAGAATGATCAAGTTCCCCAGGATTCCATGAGGATCATGTTCTTAGGTCAAGGCTCAACTTGATCATCCAACGATGATAATAGGAATTGTAAATTAGACACAGGGAATGTACAGTATATGGTTAGAATGTGCAAACCAGATGGCAGCTAATGATTAGCTACCAACTCAGCGTTTCAGTACAGCAAGAGGCACAAAAGTTACAGTAGGGAGGTGGTATTCCACCAAAGAATCCACAAAGGAGATCAAGAATTGAGGAAACCCCAACACATGGTGTAGCATGATCACAACAGAACCAAGAAACACCAACCACAGACTTTTTTCACAACACCAAAACTAGGTAAGGACATAGGAGTCCCAAGAACCCGTAAACCACAAGAACTAGGGTTTCAAGAATTTCAATCAATCAAAGGATGGATACTGAAATTTAATTGCTCATCCTCCAAAACTTGATCGTAGACCCAATAATAGCCAAATATGGCTCTAATACCACTGTTATACAAAGATCGAACAAGAATACACAGATCAAAGAATCTTAAAACCCTATTACATTCAAATTCATCCTAATACCACCGTACATCAAAGTTTCATAGATATAGGCTCAAAACCGCAAAAAACCAACTCCATCAACAGTATAAGACCCAGATCCACACAGAACCCCTCACAGCCACAAGAAATGAGAAAAACGAAGCTACTTCAATGAGCTAAAACGGATCAAGCACTATCAACTAGAGACCTCACTAATATCATATTTCACAAAGAAAAATCACTCTAGAACTAGAGTCAAGAGAACTTCACAGAGAAGAGAATGAAGGAAAAAAGGTAACCCAAAAGTCTCCAGCAGAACGAGAGAAAGGTGAAAATAATAGAATGAATATAGAAACCATTAGAATACCCAACAAATATCAAGGCCTCGAGATTAGTAGCTTCCATCCAATGGCTCAAGCAACTACCATTTTAATCCTAACTGGATTGGATTTTAGGCCTACCAGAATGGGCTTACTTCAGGCTGAATAATGGTTATCACAAAATGGGCCAGAGGCCATATCATCATCGCCTAGTGGGCTAGACACTGGCATCACATCCCACATTGTTCAACTACTAACCTTCTCCACCAGATCTATATCTACCACAATATCACATGTGTTCTACCTTTTCGGTTATCCACATGGAGAAAAAACAAGATTAAAATTCCAACCAATCAGAGAAGGAGCCGGTGCCAACAACCTTTGACGGTGGAGAGAAAACAAGATAAAAAATGCAAGATCACATCCAAGAATTTTGCGAATTATTTTTCTCTAACTTGCTGTTCTGCAACGTTTGGGAAAATGGGACAAAAGTGTCACGGACCTAGTTTTGTTACATCCGAACACACTAGAATTGTGCGACCTAAACATTTTACAATTCACATTCCACATGAGAAAACGTTAAGTGAACATTTTAAACCTCGCAATAACTTAACCAATGAGGCTAAATTCTAGCAACTTTGAGTAGAGATTTTGAAATAGAAAATATATAAAAAAAACAAGGAAGTTTGGGAGAATTCCCTATTTGTCTAAATGAAAGGAAAAGTTTACAATATCTCTCAAGTATTAAACTCACTTCACTCTATATGATTTACAAATGAGACTATATCACTATTTATAGGCAAAGACCTTGCAAGTTCCCTTGGAATCAATGATCAAGATTAAATTGATCTAATGGTCTTCAGAGGTTGCAAGTTGCATTAACCTACCTTGAACAAATGATAGTTAATTTGGCATTTGCTTCCTTACTAGTGACAATTCTCTAAAACTCTAATGTAAGTGGACAAGTCTATTTTTTAAGTAGCCAAATTAAACTTTGCTTTTTCCTTGGCATTTCCATGCAAGTGGCACAAGTAGGCCAAATTTTCCACTTACGTCCCCAAAGTAACCAACCGCAATCTAAAGTATTTGTCTTCCTCCAATGGTGGTTTTTAGACTCAGAGAAACCTCATTTTTGGCCTGCATAAATGCATGCCACAGTCTGCCTACGTTTTGTTTGTACAGTCGGCTTGCGTTCTGCATGTAGCATGCCTGTGTTTTACCGTTCTTGCATCCTCTACAACAAGTAGGTTCGTCCTACTTGAAGCACCATGCCTATGGTGTATTGTTTCCATTGTCGAGATGGATCGACTTGACCTGGGATGACGTAAGTCACCCTTCCACCGAATCTAACGATGCCCTCGTCACTATGTAGTGTCAAAGCTAGGACTTGAAATACCATAAGTATCTATCATTATTCCAAGTAGCCTCAAACTCAGGCAACCTTTTTCATTTGATTAAGTATTAGGTGCAAGGTGGAACACCCCTCTGTCTCACCATTCTATCCATTTCTATCTACCAAAATGGATTCAACATCTTTCTCAAAAGATTTTGTAACGATGAAAGGCGCCCGTTGTGACTTTTTTCTTCCCGGATCTTTCAAATCTGGAGTACATGGCTACAACATGCTAACTTGGAAAATCGAGTGGATTTTCAAGGTGCTTGGGAGGTTTAGCTAGTAGGAAACTCTTCCAACCTTAGATATGATGGGAAACGGACCCTCGTACTTTCAATATACGCATTTGTGAACTTTGTGGTAAGATTTGAATTGTTGTGACAACACCTTGACAAGTACTTGATCTCCAATATTGAACTCCCACGATCTCCGTTTCACGTCGACCCATTTCTTCATATGCTTTCGCGCTTTCTCCAAGCAAGATCTAGCTAAGTCTGCATGATCTTCCCATTAGCCATATTTGTTGATCTGGGACTTCGACCTGAATCATCGGGTGTAGGCAAGGCCCCTATTATGGGTGGTCGTCCTGTTGTAAGTTCAAATGGGCTATGTTCCTTGGATTCACTTTTCTGCAAATTATAGGAAAATTGAGCTATATCCATCAACTTTGTCCAATCCTAATGGTTAGCACTAACAAAGTGCCCGAGATAACATTCCAGTAATGCATTCACCTATTTCATATGTCCATCAGTCTATGGGTGCAAACCACTAGAAAAGTGTTAATCCAGTCCAAAGGTACTCGTGCCCTGACTGATTACTGCAAGTTCTGCCTTTCGGCTAAGTGCATTTGCCACTACATTTACCTTTCCCAGTTTATACTCCATCATATAGTTAAACTTCGCTAAGAGGTCTTGCCAATGAGCTTGCTTCAGGCTTAACTTCTTCTACGACTGAAAGTAACTTGTTCCACGTTATCTATTTTAATCACAAAATGGGAACCAGAAGATAATAACGCTATACCTGTAGGGAATATATAATGGTCGTCATTTATTTCTCCTACACCATTTATCGTCGTTCCGCGTCATTCAACTCGAGGCTTTAAAAAGCAATTGGATGGTCTTCTTACATAAGTGCACCTCCAATGGCAAAATACAACACATCGATATGTACTTCAAAGCTTTTGTTAAAATCTGGCAACGCTACATCGGTTCCGCGTGATCACCACCTTTAAATCATCAAATGCTCTTTGACATTTCACGGATCAATCCCACCTTTGGGACTTTTTCAACAAATCCGTCAATGGGGTCATTCAAGATGAGTAACTTTGAATGAAACATTGGTAATAACTTACCAACACAAGAAAAGACCGCAAATCTATCACTTTAGTGGGCGGTTCCCACTCATTCATTGCTTTAACTTTGGCTCTATCCTTGTAAAACCCACCATGCTCGATGATATGCCCCAAGAAGTCCATCTTCTCTTTTACAAACGAACATTTCTCCTTTTTGATGAACTACTCATTTTCCCACAACACTTGAAAATTAATTTTCAAGTGCTCAACATGTTCTTCCAGCCTGTTGCTATAGATGACAATATCGCCAAGGTAGATCACCATGAACTTATCAAAGGATAAAATATCTTGTTCATCAAGGTACAAAATGTAGCCTGAGGATTCTTCAAACCGAACGGCATGACAAGCCATTCATAGGAACCATACATGTAATTTTAGGCTCATCTCCTTCCACTATTCAAACTTGGTAGTAGCCCTTTTGTAAATCAACCTTCATGTAGAATTTTGCACTTCCAATTCAATCAAATAAATCCGCAATCAATGGAATGGGTACTTGTTTTTCACTTTTACTTTGCTTAGTGTCCAGTAATCCAAGTACATCAACAACGTTATATCCGACATTTTTTAGAACAACATTGGGGCACCGTAGGGTGCTTTGGACGATCTAATCCTTCCTGTTTCAAGAAGCCACATTAGTTGTTTTCGACGTTCTTCTAAATTCGAGGTTGCCATGCGATAAGGTGCCATGGATAGAAGTTTGGCACCGAGCTCCAACATGATGGGATGATCTACTTCCCTCATAGGCTCTAGTTTCCTCGACAACTCCGCGGGCATCACGCTTACTTGAGGACTTTTGCAAGGGCAACCAGCAAAAATACATCGTCAATGTTACTTTTGCCCCTCGATAGTTGAGAAATAAATGTCGGCTTACTTTTCTTCCATCCTTTGGCTAGTTGCATTGCTGAAAGTTGTCCAACTTTCATCCCCAAAGAAATGGTAGGACCATGAATGTAGATCTCTTTTACAAATTACAAACACAACCAAACGGAGACATTAGAATTGCTGTTACTTTCCTCAAGAAATCCAAGCCCAACATTGGCCTGAAATCATCCATGGGTGCAACTAAAAGATCAACGGGTCTATACCACGAATCCAACCACATGTCAGCCCCACGAACTACTCTAGCTAACAACCTTGCAGCCGCATTTACCATTTTCAGTAATCTACCCCCATGATAGACATATCTCATTCTCTATGATGAAATTGTGTGTGGACCTAATGTCAACACGCGTCTTCGTTAACCGTCCATTAACTTGGGCATGCACATACATCAATCTTTTCTCTTCATTTGCCCCCAAAACAATTTTAGCATTCAAGGTATTGAAAAGTTGTAATAAACCAAATCGAATAGCACTCGCATCTTGCTTATGTGCAGGCTCGGTTGGGTTTTCGAAATGGATGCCAATGACCCAAGTTTCGGGCATTTCCACATGAGATGCGGCCCTTTGTAAATGAAGCAACATCGTTGAGCAAAATTGCCACTTTTCTTGTCATCATACTCTTTTTGCCAAGTGTTAATTTGTTGCCACCGGCTTTTTAATCAACTTTTGGATTTGGCCACCAATTTGGCTTACTCCGTTGCTTGTCTTTCCTTATGTCTCCTTCGTCTTCACTAAAATCTCCTTTGGTAGATTTGAAGGTTCTTGCTTGCGTTTTCATACTCTTTAGAACTCCGTCAAGGATTCGACAATTGCAATCACCTCGTCTACATCTTTGACCCCGCGACATTGTAATTTTTGTCACGCCCACATTGCACAACCATCTTGGAAATAGAATATTAAGACATCCTTCGGCATGCTACGAATTTGAAGCATAAGGGTCGTGAACTCTTTGATGTATTCAAAAATTGTTCATTTATGTTTTAATTCCCTTAGTTTCTTACGGGCCTTGTACACAACATTCTTAAGTAAAATTGGCTTTTTAGCTCCTTTTTGAGGTCATCCAAAGTTTCAATTTTGCAAGCTCCCTTTTCAATTTCGGCATGTTTTCAACACTACCAAAGAGAAACAGTATTGGAAAGATACATGATAGCGGTTTAGAATTTCATTGCTCACCAACAATATTGACACCTTCAAAGTAAACTTCCATTTGCCACAGAACGTTCTCTACGTCTTTGGCATCACATCGACCATCATAGCCCTTAGGCTTCAAGTACTCAATCCTCCGAGCAGCAACACTAGTAGTAGCACCTCCGCTAGTGTCAATAGTAGATTGTTTGTATTGTTCAAGCTCTCGGCTAATTTTCTCCATCATCATGGCCAACTGGTTCACTTGCCCATGTATGGCAGAAACAACATCCAAGACTTTGGTTTGGAGATGGCCAAAGTCTTCCACCAACGAGCCTCGTCTAGCAACTGCAGCTTGAACATCATCCTTTACCGCTTGGACATCATTCTTCAATGATGTTTGTCCATCCATCACCTCTTGGGCATTGTTTTGGAAATTTTCTAACTTTCCAATGGTGTGGCCCTCCAACGCCTCAAAGGAGTGCCCTATAGACTCAACCTGATCACCCATATTTGCGATGATTTGGTCAAGTTTTCCCTCCATGGTAGATGCTTCCCAAGTCTTACTTTGTCTTCGTGTTTTCTTTCCTTCAATAGGGGCAACACCATGGCCCATCTCGTCTACTTCAATAGTTTGTTGAGAATCTGCAATTATAATGACCTATAAATGAGGCTTTGATACCATGTGTCACATAACTATTTTTGTTACACCCTAACGCACTAGAACCGTGTGACCTTAAAATTTCACAATTCCAGGAAAACATTAAGTCAGCTTTTCAACCCTCATAATAACTTAACCAATGAGGCTAAATTATAACAAATTTGAGTAGGGATTTGAAGTAGAAAATATAAGGAAAACAAGTAAGCTTGGGAGAACTCTCTCTTTGTCTAAATGAAAGGAAAACTTTACAATCTCTCTCAAGTATTAAACTCACTTCACTCTATAGGATTTACAAATGAGACTGTATCACTATTTATAGGTAAAAACCTTGCAATTTGCCTTGGAATCAATGGTCAAGATTAAATTGATCCAATGGTTTTCATTGGTTGCAAGTTGTATGCAATTTGTATTAAACTTCTTTGAGTATGTGGTAGTCGATTTGGTCTTTGCTTCCTTACAAGTGGCAATTCTTTACAATTCCAATACAAGTGTACGAGTCTCTTTCATTGTAGCCAAATTGCACAAGTAGGTTAAGTTGCCTACTTGCATCCCCAAAATAGCCGATCGCAGTCCACGATATTTTTCTTCCTCAAAACGGTGGTTTTTAGACTTAGAGAAACCTCATATTCAACTTACATAGCTATTTACTGTAGTCTGCCCTGTGTCGGCAAATTAGACATAAAATGTTGTCTATTCTTTAGAGTGTTCTGATTTCTACTTTAGCTTAATTATTGGTAATTAATTAGACCGATCTAATTGCTCCTTGTTAGTGGAGGTACCTTGTTATCTTCAACCCCGTGCCTCTTTAAACAAATATCCAATAGTTGAACTATACTATGTATAGTGATAGCATGAATCCTCTTTCCTTAGGGTGTTTTCGAAGCCTTTGAGAAAATAGAAACCAAAGGCACGTAAGCAGATAAGCTCATTCTGGGGTAGCTTTTGTGGTTGTTAGAATGTCGACAACGTCATTCTCTATGACTTTTATGGGTAACTCCTGTTACCCTAGATTGGTTTTCGTACTGCTCGGTAATGTACCTTGTTTTATTATCGGATAATGCAGTTGCTATCTATCCCACTTGATTTTCCAGATTTTGTATCGAGGCTTTTTGGGTTTGCAATGTATTTTCGGTTTTTTTGATGTATTATGCATTGGCCTTCTCTCTTGTTGAAACCCTGATTGTTTAACCTGATTCCTTAACCCCTCGTATTTTTCCAAGCGAAGTTTGGATAATTGATTGTATTAAGACTTAGAGTTCCATTTTAAAATGTTAATTTTATTAAAGAGCAGTACAAGCTCTTATATGTTGGAATATATTTTCATCTTTATTCGATGTGAAATCTTATCCCTTAACATGTCTGTGCAAGATGGTGACTCGTTTGCACACACTAATTTTGAAATGCGTGTGCTTGTTTTTGAGTATTAATCGAATAAAATTGCTCATTGGATCTTAATGAGTTCTGATATTATATTAAGACTTAGTGTTCTATATTAAAAGATCAACCTTATTAAGAATAGTAGTCTATGTTTTCATCTTTATTTGACGTGAGATTTTTGTTGGGAATCTACTTAATCATGCGCAGTGGAATTAAAACAATTTTGATTCCCAAACAATTATCTGCTGTATGTGTAGATAGAAACTGTGATAGAAATACTATCTTTGATGAATTCTGCAAATTCCTTTGCTGATTCTCGAACTCGAATGATTATGATCTACAATCCAGACTGTTCAATTGTCTAGCCTCCAATGGTGATCCACACGAAGAACAAGAATGACGGCTAAAATTTTCTTTTCTCGTGCTAGCAAGAATAATGAGAATTTCATTAGGTTTTTCAAACCCTAGCAGCCTATTAGTATAAGTCCAAATGGGTTTGACCCGTCTCTTAAACTTAACCCAGTCTAATATTTAATTAATCAAATTAATTAAACTCGATTCATGAATTAATTAATTCGGGCATATTAATAAGCAACACAATTAATTAATTACCTAACATTTGTCAATTAATTAATTGGTAAATCACATTCTTCTGTTTTTTTTTTGTATGACCCATTAGGTTCTCGATCACGATACTTAACGACGTGAATTATTAATTTGATCTAATCAAAATTGATAAATTAAAACACCCCCTTTTGATTTATCATCAATTCAAATTTGTCGTCCCAGATTGACATCTAGCAATGTGTCAGGGTAATACATGTGACGGGAAATGTCACATGGTATGNGTTGTCAATTAATTAATTGGTAAATCTCATTCTTCTGGTTCTCTTTTGTGTGTGACCCATTAGGTTCCCGATCACGATACCTAACGACGTGAATTATTATTTTGATCTAATCAAAATTGATAAATTAAAACACCCCCTTTTAATTTATCATCAATTCAAATTTGTCGTCCCAGATTGACATCTAGCAATGTGTCAGGATAATACATGTGACGGGAAATGTCACATGGTATGACAAAATCAAACTTGTTCGTTTACCGTGGAACTATAATCCTTTCGTAAATATGATCCGATCAATTACGAGATATGGATATATTTCAATCTCAATCATCGATTATATTTTTTATCCCATTGTTAAGTCAATGTAAGTCGAAAACTCCTTTTCGACTTATGAGTTCACCTTGGCCAAGGATTTCATTATCAACTTAACTGGATGAAATGTAGATCATAATCTCTTACTATCTAAGAGTGACGAATCCTCTATTGATCATTCACAACCTTCATATGAT
>CAIGRH010286152.1:0-17282 GCA_903798295.1 Fraxinus nigra | reverse complement strand
GAACGGTCGCGAAAAGTAGTCGTCGCCGGAACAGTCATCGGTCGCCGAAGCAGTGGGGGTGGGGTGGGTTAATTATATTATATTACAATTAAATATTTAATTTAACATAATTGTAAAATATAATTAATTAATGGAAGACCTGACTTTTGCAATTCTAAAATTTGGAACCTAATTTTTGATTTTGAAATACATTTAAGTCTGAGTTATGAATTTTTCCCCGGCCAAAATGCCCGTTAAAAGGTAGCAAGTTAGAGCCCAGCAGCTTGAACAATCCAAGAGCCCAGTTCTGTCTTGAGTCATATCTCAAGACAGAATGAAGAGCAAAAGTATATGAATTTAAGCCGTCAAAAGAGATGCTAAATAGTACTTTTACCTGACATAATAGTACTAGGCAAACTGCCACAAAACATTCCCACGAGAGAGTTTTGACAAAACACAGCATCCTAGACAGAAAACTAAGCCAGCATAAAAGGGACTAGCTTGAGGATATAAATACATAGACAACTGGCGTCTACTAGGTTCTGAACCATCCAAGATCAAACACTTCACATAAACTTTGCGGAAAGTCATACTGAACGCTACACATAAACAACTATGGCAGAAGTTGTCTTTTATACACAAGCCATGAAAGACTTAAATTCACATCAACAGAAAAACATAGAATTACGGACACTCTCTTGCAACTTAGGCATCTGTGGCACAGGAGGACCACCACCAGCAGGTGTAACCCCATTGTGGCTTGATGACGTCTCTGATGCGTCTTCAAACTTCATCCATTGCCCCAACTGGGTGGCAGCCAGATGAGCATAGCAGATAGGAGCAACTGCAGTTGAGAAAAAATGAAATTAATCAGTCAAGGAAAAAATTGTAAAAATCAAAGAAACAGAAATATTTGGTATCAAAATCCGTAAAAGGCTCTCATACAATACGTTAAATCTTACCTACAGATATAGCAGTAGTGCTCCTCTGGTAACTGCAATAGAGAAAGTTGCGATTATAATCGAGTACTTCATATTGTTTCAACTTAGGGAGTAAATTAACTCTAGTACACAATTCTACTTACACATAAGAAAGATTGTGCACAAGCTCCTGTAGATCATCTGGTGAGAAACCAATCTCATCTAACAGAACATGGTAATGAGTAGGTCGAGTGGTCCCCTGGCAAATAAACACAAACAAAATTAGTACGTGTTGCTCACATTCTAATCACAAGTTGTAGAGGTCGAACTTCTAAAACCAACAAGAACACTAAGTCCAATTAAATTCCTGATTTACTGAAAGCATGCAGAGATTCGTATTGCATTTCGGACATCAAATTACTAATGGTTTACCATTCAATCAGTCATCTAAGGGGCCGAAATTACAGGTATTCAATTGAAAGTAGAAGTATATCAATAAAACATGATTAGGGGTTCGGTAATCCTTATTAGTAAATTTATAGGACAGATCGATTCAGGTAAAAAGTAATACAAGAGTATAACAATTGATTACACGCAAATCTTGAAAAAATGTCCTCCTGATCCTGGTAAGTTTTAAGTCATTCAACTTCAAGATGATAACTATGTCACAATAATATAGGCGTCAAAAACTGTGTTCACTACTAAAGCAATAATTTACATTCAGATAGCAAGATAATTAGAAGAGGATATGCAAAAACACTTACTATCATCCCAGCATGCGCGCACAGATAAAAGTCATAGTTTCGCGGATGACAAACTTTGTTATCAATTATTGTTCCTGCAAAGTCAGGATGTTGAAGGAGTCAGCAGAATGGAGCTTCATTACTATGCAACTCTTTCACACAAGCATAAATAGAAATTTGATATTTGCACAGTTAATACATATTGCTTACCTGGCTGCACATTGTCTGGAGAGCCAGGTTGAAAGAACTTCGTATGGTGATTTTTCTGTGCAATGATTACGACAAATTTCGGGTTCCATTTCTCGTCCAGAAATTTACAAGCCTGCACAATGAAATGAAAGATCGAGACCCAAAAGTTATCTTTACTTCAGTTCAAAATTCAAGAAGCTTCTGAACTTCCATCCTAAATGATAAGGAGATTCACCTCTATTATTTGGTTCAGTTCAATGTTGAGAACTTGATTGAACTGTGATTCGCTCACACCATCCCTGAAAATTTTGCACATGGGGAGCAGTACAATTCAGCAAACTTGTTAATAGTGTAACTTATATATATGATTAAATGATATCAAAGAAGACTATGAAAACATTGTGGTTAACAATACACTTAGCCCCCTGTTTGTTGTAGATTAAAATCAGAGTTTTAGTAGATTTTCATAAAAATTGATGAAATGTGCGATTAAAATTAATTGTTAACTATGACTTAAATTTCATGAATGTAATCTTATATCAAACAAGGGCTTAATGAGTAAAATTATCAAATGTGCTTGAGATCGAAAAACAATTTATTTACAACCTAGACTACAACAATTCACCTGAAAATGATAATCTGATCAGGCTTCCTTTTTCCTGAACTGACATAGAAATCAAGCAAAAGCTCCCTGCAGTTCAAATCATGATCCAATTAGTTACCTGTACACAAGTGTGTAGTTACGGGCGGCTTTGCTTTAATTATGCTAACTCAAAACGAAAAACTCACCTGATTATGCCCTCATCCTCTGTATCTGATACACGCTTATACAAAGAATCAATCATTTCAACCTTAGGGGATTGGGTGCGAACACATGCTCGGTAACGAGAGATTGATGGCCATTGTCTCGAGCTTACAACCTATTAAAATGAAAACACAGAAGCAGGTTGCAATAATTAGATAGGGAAGAGAAAATCAAGTACATATCAACCAGACGAAATTGGTAGCACTTTACCGCAGCAATGGATGGGATATCAGACTGGCCGGGGGAGCCATGTGACACATCCATACCAAGTATTATGGTTGGAACCTTGGATACCATTGGAATAGACGGAGTTTGTTCGATGGCTAAGACAGAATTCAAGCCACCTAGCTGCCAAAACACAAAAATCCAAGGGACAGAAGATATAAGCACACACTTGTGAAATTATAAAGGCAAAATCCCAAAATATTTAACACAACTTACAAATTCATTGAGCACCTTACCTTTGCATTGATCTTCAACAGAAGATTAGTCAGATACTGATCATTAACTCTGGTGGGAGCCAGGCATTGGGTAACAACCCCAAAATCAGCCAAATTTTTCCGCTTCCAAGGACCTTAAAAGTTTTGTTCATGTTAAATAACTTTTATGGGTAATTTATAATCATAGCAATTACTCAATAACAAACCGTAAATGTCACAGTTTTTTCTTTCCGGAAGCAAACAGAGAAGGAACTTGGGCGCCCCAGGAAGTTTTGATTGAATATCTTCAAACATCTTCTCTACCCGAACAAGAGGTGGAGCCCGTCTATACTGTTGGTTCTCTTCAAAGACATCAAACGGAGGCTCCACATTCTACGACAGCATAGAAAGAATTAACATAGATTGATGGAGAATGTGCAATTAAAAAATAAGGAAAAGTTTTGGATTTGCGTGTAATAGTATTTTATTGAAAAATGTGTCGTTGAAAAAAAGAGAGGCCTAAATTTCTCGAAGCAAATAGTAAGCACAAAAGAAACTGGCAGTACATACAATTCCTTTCATTTCTCCAACTTTAATCAAATCCCTGACAAGGCCTCGCACGTCACAGCGAGCTGAAAAGTTGGCAACAGCCCATCTTTCTATCTTGCTCGGATTCACAAATTTCTGTTCAACAATATCAATGTGTTTTAAAGTGATAAGAAACATAAAAAAATTAATTTGAATTTACATCTAAGGTCAAATCAGCACAAGGCAAACCTTATTATTAAAATTCCACCTTCCATTTCGAGCATATATATCATCTCCATTTCCAGCTTTCAACTGGAGTTAGATGATTAAAGATTAGTTGAAACCTTTTCACCCACCTCGACAAAACAAGATTACAATAGAACTGATTTGTAGATACATCCAGAATAAAATTTCTTGAAAACGCACCTTCGGGGTTGGTAAAATGCGGCCATCAACCTGAGTGAAGTTGGTGCTGATAGAAATGCCACATGCACGAAGCAGAGGCTCCGAATCGTAGTTATTGCTTTTCAAAGCCTGCCAATACCCAACACCATCAATCAAAGTCAATTTGTAAAATCATACCTACAGAAAAACAAAAACATACACCGCTCAGAGTTGTCATCCGCTCCTGCGGTTTTTGGCGCGACTTCTCCACTAGGGAAGCTCTCTGAAAGGTGGATAGAGCTTTGGTGTACCGTTGCAAGGACACTAATGAACATAGCTGCAAGGACAAAAGCAACCCAATCAAACTCCTGTCTTTTGGATATTAGTGTGATTTATTTTCAGTTGAGAAAAAAAAAATCTCAAAAAATAGTAGCAATAGCGAAGAGAAAGGGGGGGATTCATCTGGGATTAAACTCAACCAGAAATGCAATAGTTTTACCTCAATAGGGAAGTAAGTTGGACGCTTCGGCTTCCCGACATTGATACAAGGCAGATCAGCAGAATAGCGCAAATCAATGTTACGGCTATTAACGAAGTAATCATAGACAGTTACTTCAGTGGTTTGAAATTCACCAGCATCATCCTTGTTTTTCTGCTTCAATGAGAACCTGAAACATTTCAATAAAAGGGAACAACTTCAGACACAATGGAAACCAGAATAGTGAAAAAATAATTAATAAGATCAAACGAAACAGAGAAACCATACAATTGCTCTTTGCATGGCCTGTCACTTAATCCAGTAATTTTGTACTCCTGGTTAGTAGGGATTGTCGTTATCCTCAAATTCTTCAGAACACGTTTTGCCTGAGTGGTTCAAATTATAGTAGATTTTGTTTGCAATGAGAAAATACTCTTGATTAAAGAAGTGGTTCAATTTAATACATACAATTGCCTACGTGAAATTGTTCATTACCTTTGCCCAGTCAATAGAAAAGGGATCCTTCACATTTTGGTTTTCAATAAGAAAATCTACCACAGGACCAGGCCGAATTATCATAGTTGTAGATACGTCTGCAAACAGACAAAAGGATATCATAAATGAAAGATTGCAACGACATTATTGAACAGGAAGGCGATTTAGTTAAAATGAGTCTAAAGTAAAAATATGCAAACAAAATATTAACCTATGTTCAAAGACAAGCCTCCCTGAGAGGTTCGGAAGCTCGAGTGGAATCCTCGACAGCCAAGAACTCCTCCTCCAACGTCAGTGAAATTCCTCGGATTATTGTCGAAGAATGATTGACGAACCAGTAGGCAACCCCTGACATTGAACATTATGGTTAAGTACATATCAAGTCATAACGACTTTGAGTGACAAATGTGCGTTAAAGAGTGTCGCACAGTTATTTATTTGCCAAACGTGTAATTAGTTCTTTTATTATTTAACTCTCTTTCAGAAAGTAAGTTGCTTATTTTACCATTAGAACTTAAGTCTTGACGCTTATGTAAAGTAACATTTTAGCATAGACAGGCATAATCTAATTCACATTACTAGGACGTAAAGCTAGAAGCACAACTTACTTCTTTGCAGCATGCTGCCTTAAAATGATATCCAAAACTCTCAATGCTTCTTGGGAGTTCTCAGATTCCTGACCGCGAAGAGCATTTGCAATCGCCTGCATGGGGATTTTGGCAGCAAAACTTATCTCCACTTTATAAGTCTTGGATCGATACGAGCGCCTCGTCCTTTTCTTGTCATTATCATTAGGACTTCCAGGACCTCCAGGACTAGCATTCCCATTGTTCCTGCATACAAACCATGCATTAGCATAAAGACATAAACATCAATGGAAACAATTGAAACAACAGATGTTCAGACAAACCTATTTGACGTAACATCATCAAGCACAACAGTAAACTCAAGTTTGTTTCTTGGAAGTGAACCAACAGTGAAAAGGCTTTTCTCCCCATCATAAGCAAATTCTTTTCCAGCCAACTCAGTGTCGTACGTCTGCTGAACTCTGTCCAACACTTTTCTGCCAATACCTTTCCCATCTACAGGATGACCATCTTCAAAGGCCAGGGCCACCTAAGAAGAAACAAAATCAGGAGAAGTAAATTATTAAGTAAGCCACACATAATCTTAAGTAAAACACAAAAAAAGTACCACCAAAATAGGAAAGACGTTGGGTTCAAGAACATACACTGTAATGATAGAAGTGCCCATCAACATTGGAGACATTCACTTTGAAGTGATTAGTAAGAATGGGAACTTTATTCCCCTTGGTCCCTGCGCCTCGTCTAGCCATTGGAGCACGAAAAACCTTCTTCGCTGCTTGTTCTGATTCCGCTTTTATTGGAGTTACATTAGGAGGAACGGGAGGGGGAGGCGGCAAAGAATCCGCAGCCCCATTATGCTCCTGTTCACCATTATGAGCTTGTTCAGAGGAATCCATTGTCAGGTATCTTAGAAAAGTTTCACCAGTGATTCTGCAAGTCTGGCAACAACAAATATGTTAAGAGATAATGCATAATTACGATTAACCAAAATGAAAAGAAAAACAGAGAACTCTAAAGAAACGCAGCTAAAAAATAATGTAGTCCATGACAAGAGCAAGGGAAAAAATAATACCAAAATGGCACATGCATGTCAGTAAACTGAAAACAGAGAGCAACCCAAAAAAAAAACTAGTAGCCAATAAAAAATTAATTTAAGCAGATCCAAACATCCTCCCCCGCCAAAAATATAAAAATAAAAAAGAACTGCTTCCTATGGGACTAAAAGGGCAAAAAGAAGGAAAACAAATTGCATGAGAAGAAAATGAGGGAAAAAGCATTTAAAAATACAAATAACTCGTCAAAAACCACTTCTGCGTAAAGAAACATCAAAGTAAATCAAAAAAATAGCTAAGCATTTAAATATATATATCAAAAAAAAAATCGAAGGAGATTTAGGAGTCAAAACTCTTAATAAACACTTTAAAACCCACGAAAAGGGAAGCAAGTTATATAAAGATCGGGTATATCAAAAAATATAACATAAAAATCACAATAAATCACCAAAAGGCGATAAAAACAGTAATTTTTTCAAGTAAAAGAACAATCTCAAAACAAAATACCCAAAAATAAGGGAGTAATAGGGATTTCAAGGAAAAAATACCTTAAAAACTCCGAGAGTCTGAGAAGAAAACTGAAAATGTAAATGGGTACTAAAATGATAAGAAAACAAGGCAAAAAGACAAAAGAATCCAAGGAGATTTAGAGTTCTAAATCTAATAAACACCTTAAAACCACAGATGGGGTTATATCACAACATTTACCAGAAAAAAAATCAAAACAATTCACCATAAGGTAGTAAAAAACCAGCCTTTTTTTGTAAAATAGAAAAAACTTAGCAAAAATACCGAAACAACGGGAATAAAGGAAGTTTCATGAAAAAATATTTTAAAGAAGAAAACTGGAAATGCAAATGGGTGCGAAAAATGCGAAACAAAACCCTAAAAAAGGTATACAAAAAGAGAAGAAAACTGAGTCAAAACTGAACACCTTAAGAAACCCACAAAAACAAAGTGTAAATCTAAAGATCGGCCTTCATCGCGGTTTTGAACAAAATAACATGAATAGATTTCAAAAAACTGCACCAAACACATAACAATTTTTACAGTAATTTTGGGGAAAAAAACCCAGAAATTAACAATAAATCGCCGATAAAAAGGGGCTTCTAGGAAACAGCAATTTTACCTAAAAGACTCGAGATTTGGAGAAGACAACGGCGTAAGAGATGGAGAACGAAGAAACCCTAAAATTGACTGGATTTCAACGCCATGAATTAAGTTTCAAAAGGGAGAAAAAAAAAGAGATTTTGTAGCTAAATAAGTCCAGGTTCCTATAAAACATCTTCAAAAACCCACAAAAGATCAGATTTGAAGAAAATCAAAATATTTCAACAAAATGCAGCAACATAAACATCTTCACAGCAATTTACCATTAAAACACTCATAGAAAAAGGGACTCGAAGAAGAAGGAAATTTGAAAAAAAAAAAAAACCACATACCTAAAGGAGCGCGAGAACAGAAAGAAACCCTAAACACTAACTGGCTTTTACACCATGAATTAAAACATATTTTCAGAGAGAGAAACAAGAGAGTGTAGTTTCAAGGAGTGAAGGACAGCTCTATATGGCACACTGCTTAGGTATCTGTTTTCACCCACGTCCTCTCCATGGGGCCCACTTTCTGTAATATTATTAATATTGATGAGGTAATAATATTAAATTATAATAAACAAAAAAATGGTCCAAGTATTATTTTGGAGAATTGCACGCTTAGTCCCTTTGTTCCACCTTCGAAATTGAACTTTTCAACTCCCAAATTTAGCATCGTGTTGAAATTGAAGTTTTTTTGTTATGTTTCAATACCATTACCATAATTTTAATTGAAAATCGGTAAATAATAGGAAAAATGAAATATTTATAAGTAGAGAAAAAAATTGCAATTGACGAATAAGTTCGATTACGAAGGTTGGGGATTAATTTGTCACAAAGTTAAAAGGTTAAGGATTGAATACGAAAGTTTCTCTAATAAATTTGTTTGGTTATTAATTTTATATAGAATTATATGACCAGAATTGATGGAGTTTTTGTCGCAATCACAAATCCCAAATATCGGCTATTCCATTTTGTAAACAAAAATGATATTCATCCTCAATGGGGTTTACAACATCAGTTTAGATGACTCTAAATAATAGGTTAAATTAAAGGTGAAATTAAATGACCAAATTATCTATCATTTGAGGTCACATTAACGCCACATAAACTGAGATTGTAATTATACTTGCACTTGATGCCCTCGATCGTTTTTATTTTAGCAGTTACCACCAAATTTTATATCAAATTTTACATAAAAATTATATAGGCGGAACAAAAATTTATTGTAATAAAAAGGGAGGGCAAAATAGAGAATAATGAATTACACCAAATTTGGTGTTACTATTTGAGTATTTTTTTTTTTTTTTTTCACCAAATTTGTTGTACCGTTGAAGATGGTCTTATGTCCTCAATCTTTTTTTCCGAAGTATTGTTATTTTTAATCTTCTATTAATTAGTATATGTCATTTTTATTAATGTCCAAAAAATTCGTTGAAAATGCATAAAATGGCTTATCCGTTGATCTTTTTTAAGAAACAATAAATCAAAATGTGAAAAAAAATAAAAAATAAAAAATTCTTCATCTCAAAACAAGCGAACAAAAAGAGAGAGATGAATAGAAGGTTTGAGGTAATTCAATTAAAAAAAAGTTACACATAAATTCTACTATAAACAAAATTTGAAGGTCTTGATTTTAATTAAGTTGTGTTGCAACAAATTTAAAATTGTAGCCCGAACATAATTACTCATTTATGATATTTTTAACCTTATAATATATACTAGTTTTTGGTCCATGCAATGCATAGCTGTCTTATTTTTGAGGTTATGGTAACGTGTATATATAAGATGAAATTAGGAAATGAACTTTATTGAACAGAGTAAATTTAGATATGATGTATTGAAAAAAATAATATGAATTTGTGACTTACAATAGAATTGGGAAAAAAAAGATAAACTTCGCAGGGATTGACCTAACCGATCAGGTCGCGGGGGTCATGGGGGCAACACCTCCGAAAGGAATTTTAATTTTATGTATGTATGGAATTGAATATTTTCTAATGTTTTTAAAAGAAATTATTCAAAAAAAGACACGGGTGCAAAGACACGCAAGAAATTCTAATTTTATACATGTAAAGCAAGAAATTTAAAAAGAAAAAAAAATTGAGAATGTTATTATTTAAAAAAAAATCTGGAAGTCTCCGGGTGCGGAGACTAAGGAATCAGTCTCTGCACACAGAGGACGCTTCCTCTCCGCATGCGGAGGCACGGTGCCTCTGCATGTAGAAGCTTGTTGTTGGGGTCTGATTATTCTATGAGGGGAAGTTATTTATTATATTACTCTGTCATGTCGGTTTGCAGAATTTTTTTATATATAATTACATGTATCAATTAAGATAAATAATGTTAAATTTTTTTTTCCTTGTGTAAATCTCAAAGTGAAGTCAACAATTGAGGTATATTGACTATTGAGATGAGAAAATGAAAACCTGCATATTGAACAGTAAGTGGCGGAGGATACAATGGGAAGAAACAATTAATTAATGGGGAGAGAAGTTGGGATACAATGGGAAAGAAAAATATGTCCTGAATGAATAGTGAATTATGAATTGTCTCTTTTAATAGAAGATGGATTAAAGCTATGTTTAAGCTTCATTGGACAAAAAAATGAATTTTATAATAGTAATTTTTTTAAGAGCTTGTAATTAAAAAATAGAAAAAATTTGAATTTATTTTCAAATTATTTTATTGAATTAATGTATAATTGAAAATGATTTTAAAAAATGAAATTTTTGAAAATAAAGATATTCATATTCCTTTTTGGATTGTTTAGCTGGGACACGTGGTAGTTATAAATAAACCATGGTTAGTTAGGGGTTTTGACATTTGAGTATGGGATCAAAGTAGGGTTTGTTTGTAATTTTTGACTGTCCAGTTTTATTTAATTTTAGGTGATAAATTAATCAAAATTCTAGAAATTTGTGGGGCCATTAATGTTTAACCATTACTTTTGGTCAACCTGGAAAGTTTTGTAATATATATTTCACTAGAGATGAAAAATAATCAAATTAAAGTCAAATCCTTTTAAATGAAATCGGTCCCTTTTTCGTGTACCTAAATTGTAATGTTATTTATGATTATGACGATGAAATATTATTGATGTGACGATCAATTATTCCTCACATTTTTTTCTCACTTTTGTCTCTCTCTCATAAAAATTAAATTGTTCAATTTCATTGTTCCGTATGAACTATCATATTACCGATGTTCCATTATCATAATGATAAATAGCATTATTCGCTTAAAATCATATTTTAGTACGTTTTGATAAAAAAAAATTAACGAAGTGTGCAGTTAAAAAGTTGATGAAAAGATGAATTCCATAAAGTATGGTTATGATTGTTTATTGACTTTAATTTAATTTTTTACTAGCGTTTTAGCTACACCAACAATAGTTGCATCGCAATTCTAACAAATTTTTAGATTGATTTTATTCATTTTAGTAAAATATTCAGTGATTTAAATTTAGGTGGTAAAGGATTATATGACCTATCATCGCCCATTGGAGAAATGATCGAAAAGCCAATTATCACCTTCGTAGATGATTATAGCAATTGCAGGCGGTAAGTTCTACAATTGAGAAAATCGGATCGGTCAGGCCACCAACGATCTTGTGGAACTCAAGGTAACTAGAACAAGAAAGAAGGATTGTTAATTAATGATAATATTGTTCAAATGGTTTAAATGATTAATAAATTAAATATATATTGAAAAACAGAAAGTGTGGTATTATTGAAATTATTAAATACACGTTGAAAAATGAAAAGTAATGCATTATTGAAATAATTGAATTATAATAAGCCCCTGCTAGGTACACATTAAAATTTTCATTCTCATTCTTTTACTCATTTTCAACCACACATGCTTCAATAAAATAAAATTTTCCATCACATCAATATTTTTTCCTTTTTTATTTCAATCACACATTCTTCATCAATCTACTATTCAAAATACATTATTCTAAAATATGTGGCTCAAACACACCATAAGCCTAAGGATAGAATTATCCAAAAAACGATTCTCATCTGATGTGATATTTATTATATTATAAATTTTTCGAAACGATTAAATAAAATCAAGTACATATTGAAAAACGGAAATGTAATAGATCTGTCAAATATGATTAAATAAATTAAAAACATATTGAAAAATAAAAAGTAAAACAATTAATATGTCAAATGTATGTTCATCATAAATAAATAGTTAATGATAATGTTTTCAAATGGTTTAGATGATTAATAAATTCAATAAATATCGAAAAACGAGATAATTAAATAGGCATTAAGAAAGGAAAGAGTCGTCCAAAAAAATAATTATTGAATTAATTCAATTATAATAAGGAAAGAGTAAGGCATTTGTAATAAGTTTTAATAATGTAGTCAATAATAGTTGAGGAATTAATTAAACTAAGAATACAAAAAAAAAATTAAAATGTAACAAACACAATTATTTAAAGTTTAACACAAAATATATCACAACGACTACATACATACATCACTCAATAATTATTTTAAGAAAACGATACGTAAAACAAGTGAATAATTTAATAAATTAGCTGTAAAATAAATAAATAAATTGTTAGTAATCAAAAAATTGAAGAAAATGATTAAACACTGTTCATTTAGTGTCAGTTTTGAATAATGGATTGGAGATAATTTTTAATTTAGTGTGAAATTGTGCAAAATTTACCTCAAATTTTGGTGTAGTGCTTGAAATGGCCTTAAGACGAACAATGAGGTTAATATGATAAGTGCAGGAATCTATTGCTTAAAATACAAATAGGGATGAAATAGACAGGCAAGAGAAAACGTCAGAGCCTCTCATTTTGTGGGGAACCAAATAGGTCCATGGCATCATCCTCACACTTGATGGGGATGACGCAAGACGTGATGAAATCCTTTGTCGGATGGAAATTAAAATCAGATTTTTAGTAAATTTTGATAATAAATGATGGAATGTATGATTGAAAATCATGAATCTCATAAAATATGTAGTTAAAATTAATTGTTAAATTTGACTTAAATTAAAATTTGAAATTGAATTTACACCAAACAAGGAGTAAAGATTATGATTAAATAAAGTAATTGTTTGATGGTTACACCTAAAACTTACTCTTAAGTATATAATTCACTCATAACTTTAAAGAATAATGTTATTTAACTTCATCAGGGTTACAATCTCATTTTAGGTGATGTTGATGTGATATTAAATGATCCACACCAACGTCATGTATACTGGGGTTACAACGCAGTGAAATTACATATCATTTTTCAACTTTAAAAATTACATATAAATAAAAACTTATATAAAATAAAAAATTTCACATATAAGTTAAAAGTTACTTATAAATAAAAATATCACTTGTATATAAAAACAATTACTTATAAGTAAAAAATTTATACAAGTAATTAGAAGTAAAAGATTAATAAGTTAAAACCTTGTCATAAATTACAAAATAACACCAAATGTTGTTTTAGAACAATACTCCCTAATCTACCTTAACATTATTCCATTGATCCTATCCATGTAATCCAATGCAAAGCACCCCAATTCCCTTAGTGCCGGTTCGATTCCCATGAATTGGAGGGAAAAAAGAGTTTTGAATGATATTTTTAGTAAAGTGTATGATTAAAAAGTAAGGAAAAATTTTAGGAAAATGTATAGAATTATTTTTTTTTTCGTGAATGTGTGGTTAAAAATAATCTCATACATAGTAGGTGTCCATCTTTTAAAGACGAACGAGCTATGTTTGGCTCATTTTATAATTTGTCTATGAAAACTCGAATAATTTTTTATTCACACATTTCTAATAAAGCATAACTACTATTTACTTATTTATCACTCATTTATATCTGATTATAATTTAAATCATTTTATAAACACCTACTTTGTCGGGTTTATAAACACTTCCAAACATGTTTTAAATTTCTAATATTTCATCATTGTTATGCTCTTAGTTTTCGATGACGAGATTCTTATAATTTTTTGTTAAGTAGTCCATAGTCCTCATATATTCATTTTAATGAAGTTTTATTGTGCTTTCAACTTGAATTGGTACTTAAAGAATTGAATCTTCATCTTGCATGGTCTTGCGAAGATTAAATTATTTTGCTCAAATATAGTTGATATTTCAACAGCAACATTGTGTTAAGCGAGGTAACCCGTTGAGTTTGAGCATATCAATAAGCGAAAGCAAAAACATCGAGAGACAAATGATACAAGTTTTCATTTTCTATTCAGTAGTCTACAAGCTCGCCCCTGATAAGGGAATTTGAAGAATCTTTGTTGTCGTATTCGATAATGCTAGTACAGTTAGCATCGTTTTACCAATTCAAGCTCCTTCAAGTAGTTGGTTTTTTACCCCACGGTGATACGGGCTAAACCTATGAAAATGGTCTCTCTCTTTTTTTTTTTAGCAAATTCGAATTATTTTTCTTTTGGCTTCACGTGTAAAATATTTGTTATTCTCAATTTTTAATAATTATTTATGGACTAATCCTCTTGAATCTTTGGGTGGAAATGAAAACACGTGTTTCAGTGTTTCATGTTTGTTTGAACCCATACGTCGTTGTCTGCTAGCTGGAAGAAGAATGAAAGTGTGATCAAACCGTATTCTTGCCGTCCGTTTAGTTCCGGAAACTAAAATGTTAAATGTTGACTTTAACTAATAATGTACCTAGAAACCTTTGTGCATCGTGACTGTGGTTGAATAATGTGATACATCAAGTTTTCGATAGATTTATCTTCAATTTGGCGAAGTTGTCCAAGTTATAAGTAGACGTGACTTCAATTTGACATGAAGGGTCACTCCGATTTCAAATGTGCTCGATTACTAATATAAGATTACATAAGACAATGTGCACTACTTGCTCGATAAAAGAATTAAAGACACCAGGTGGTTGAACCCCAATAAACACTTTCATTAAAGAATAGTGTTATTCAGTTCTAGTAGTTTTAACATCGGTAATAATGTGACGGTGATCCCACTATTACAAAATTAATACTTAATACCACCGAGACTAAATAATATTACGTTAAAGTCATAAAATATGAGTTTCGTATCGACAAATGTAATCTTAAGTAACTTTACAACAAAATAAAGGTGGCTTTTAAATTAAAGCCATCGGAACAAGGTGCACGACTCAATCGAAAAGGGAGAACGAAGAGACATTTGTTGAGATAATCCAAAACGACCCATTTGATCGTCTACATCAGCTGAGAGGACTGCAAATGGGGAATCATATTCAAACAACTTGTAACCTGTGTATCGATCGTTTGGTCCATTACAACACTTAAAAAGAGTTAGTCATGCTTGTTTTAGAAAAATTTATCTCGTATCATGCACATGCTATCCTGTATCATTGCTTCTTTTAAAAAATTAACCAAAAAATAAAACAGAGAAATTAGCGACGCTCTTCACAATCCGTAATGACAACCAGCATGTTATATTTGTCACTTACATGTAAATTGAATAGTAATAGAAAAAATACAGTGTTTTAAAAATCATGCTGTGGTTTTGTCTCGACTTTGTCTAAGCGTGAAGCTTGACTTCATCACTTGGTGTCAAGGACCACATCTTTACTTAAGTCTCTTGATCCTATCGCAGTCGCTGTTTGTCCAGTTTCGATCATACATTGTAAATATTAGTTCAAATTTGAGTTGTGATTTCCTTTCTATCATAATAGTTTATTCAATTGTAAAATAGCTCCGATATTGGTAAACGTTTAGTATGATTCCTCATCATTTAAACGTTTACTCTTATCACTTAGGGTTTTGTTCCGCAAGCTATTATAGAAGGTATTAATCTTTCAAAGATCTTTCAAGTTTTCTAGTGTCAGCCCCTACACTAGTCATTGTAATTTTCTACTTTCAAGCAATCAATGATCAATTTACTTTCAATGCATCTCAATTTTACGTTGCAAACTTTCTACAAATTGTAATCAAATTTCTCTTTCGTCGCGAAAAGATCGAGAGAATGTGAAGCGAAAAGATTGACAGAATGTGAAATGTAGTGTGGTGGAGCAGACTACTACCGCGCGATATCCCTTTCTGTGCCAAGAAAAAAGGCACCCAGTGAAACTTGGTCACGTTTTACGCTTTTTTACGCCTAAATCCACCTAGATTCGTAAATACTTGAAACTTGACATTGTTATATAACCACGCTTTACGCTTTATAAAATGATATTAAAAACATTTAAAACAAACCACGTAATACAATTTATCAATTATTATATTTAGTTCTCTACGTCTAAATATGTCGTGGAACTTATAAATGCTGCACAACGCATATATAATCAAATTTTATCTTTATCTTTTCAAAATTTTAAATCAAGGTAGACCGAATTGGAAATTTTCGATAATTCTGGGATCAAGTTGCAATTATTTGAGAAATCAAAGGACGTTCATGCTAATACAAATAAGGGCATGTTTGGAGGCATGGATGACAAGTCCCTTAAACAAAGGACTCTGTAATCGCTTTAAGAAACATTGCCTACAAGACCATAATTAAGGAAGTAATGAATTACTTGGTGAATATAATATTTGGGACTTCAAATACAACACAAGAGTCGGGATAATTCATCTATAGTCAATCAAGATGTGGATGTAGGGCCAATAGCAAGATTCGTGACATCATCATTACGAGTGATCTTGGTAGTATGGATCTCGAGGATTGCACGATGAATGATGAGGACAATCCACCGATTTGGGATAACATGATCATTCCTAAAGTTATGATAGTTTACCATGTTTGAGGATATATGCACGAACCACATGATTCGAGATATCATTATGAGTTGTTTTGATGCATAACCTTATCTACAAGACTTTTACTGTGGCACATGGTGATGAAGATATAGTCATGCTTGATAATGTACAAGAATATGACTCATAAGATGAGGCAAACAATTTTAGGTACACGAAAAAAAAAACGACATATAGAAGGAAGTATTCAAACTAGAATAGTTTAATGCCTTCCTTCTTTGAATTTAGTCCCTGTTTGGTGATGATTAAAATCAGATTTTTAGTAAATTTTGATAGAAATTGATTAAATGTAAGGTTGAAAAGTTGTGGGATCTATTAAATATGTGATTGAAATGAATTATTGATTTTGACTTAAATTAAAATATAAATTTTAATCAAAATCAAACATGGTTTTAATGCTCAATAACTTTTTAAAAAGACAATATTGGAAGCACAAAATAAATTATTGTTTTCGTATAACGTTCCATATTACTACTCTCGTTAAAAAAAAAATGTTTCCATGCAATGAGCATCAGTAGATATGACATTTTACTCGCAAGAAAATGACTTCTTTCCAGACAGCCATTGAATAAAAGCACAAGAAAAGTGATAAGAAAATGATGCGTTTAGCGTAATAAATTTGACAAATTTGTGGTGCCCATTTGGTTTGGAATAATGACACAACGATGAGTTTTCAATGCATAGTTATTGAAATAGGTAGATAAATGGACACTATATTTTTCTCAACTAGACTTTAGTGAAAATCAACCAAATTTTACGAGGGGAAATATATGGAAATAGCCTAAAAAATTAGGTCATTTATTCATTTTGGCCTTTGAGTATTTTAAAGCTTTAAAATTCCTAAAATAC
>CAIGRH010286147.1:0-10791 GCA_903798295.1 Fraxinus nigra | reverse complement strand
GGACAACCTAATTGTAAAGACTCAATTAAATCACTGTGAGGGGAATGACGCCTCTTGTCTATTCCTATGATGCAACAATGATGCCCGAAAGGATGAAAAATAAGTAACAGACTTTTAATGATTCTTATGCGTCGAAAATCGAGCCAAGTAATGCCGGTTATTTGTAATAAGAAATCACTTATGTGAGAGAGAAGTGAACCACTTCTAAGAAAATTGTGTGGGGCTCAATTTTTAAGAACTCTCGCAGAACCTGGTATATGTTCATGGCAAAAAACGAACATGATAATGAGGACTGGATTGCATTAGGAAGAATCTTGTGTGGAGCATATCATCATTTACATAAACGATAGAACAGTTCAAAGACAGTGCGCGTCTACTGATCAGCTAGTAAAGTAAATATGTTTTCACAATGGAAGGTTTAAGGGGTAATACCTACCTATCATATGCATGCTTCAACCATTGAACTTTATCACCAAGTCTTTGTTTCACATTTTTTGTCTCTCCCAATTTTCATTCATCTGGGGAAATGTTGGAAAAAAAATGAGGTAATAGCTGATTTTGGCATAAATTTTGAGTGGGACTCGTTTGCTTATTTAGGAAGATCAACATTGATTTGTGTTCTCATAGCGAGAACATCAAAATCATATATTTACTTGTAAAAAATGAAGCTCGAGTGAATAAGAAATTAGAATTTAAAGTGGACCATTAAAATATGATTTATGTTGGAGGGAAAACTAAATTTGAGTTTATTCCACATATGAAGTTTATGAAAGCAAGAACCACTTTATATGTGGCTACACTTTAGAAGCGTGTAATCATGTGTAGCATAGAGGCTCTCTCCATGTGCGTACGCATGAGTTGCAAATCACGAATTGAAATAGGTTTCAGACTTTGAACTTGTGTGCGGGCACGACTTGCGTACACGAATGTCGGACCGAATTGACCAAAAATTGGCTCTTTAGGATGACCTACGTTTTGCCAATTTTTTTTTGCTTTCAACAACTGCCTTTTGGTTTCTGAAACTGCTAAAACTCCAATGATTATTGCCATTAGTTTGAAACTGTTGAAACTCCAATGGTTATTGCCATTGAGTTAATGAATATATTTAACTCAAAATTATTTGGGTTCAGTCTATATATAAAGCCTCGATTTTCCACCGTTCGAGATATGAAGAATACAGTCTACACTATAGTTCCAAAACATACAAAATTGTCCTCTGTCTACACACACGAAATTGTCCTATGTTTGCATGCATAATTTTCTGTTTGTCAAGGTCTTGGTGGTGATATTGTTTAGATAATAAGTCAGTTCGTTGGAGTAGAATTTGCAGTGCTCAGACTCTATTGGTTTACTGTTGTATCCTGAGAAACAGACGCTCAAATTAAATCTCAAACACATATGGTGAGGGGACGAATCTATTTTAAAGAAACCGTGTTCACACATGCCTCGATTTTTTAAAAGTTCAATTGTTTTTTTATTTCTTTGTTGTTTGATTTTTTTTTTTCTAACATACACTTCATAAAAAGTAGGGATGTTAGATGGGACGAGCAAAGTCACTAAGTTTGGCTCACCTCAACAAAATTGAGCACGGTTCACCCTAGAGTAAGCTAGTGAGCCGTAAGTGGCTTGGCTCTTCTTTTTTTTTAACAAAAAAATTGCACTTTTAACTAAAATGCAAGTCACTCGCGCTCATCTCTCAAGCCAACTCATCCAAGCTGACGGACCGACTTGCACAATTTAATCCCTATATTAAGAGTTTGTTTGGTGGAGTTTTTGTGTTTTTAGAATAACCTTCCCTAGAACCGGCAAACAATTTTTAAAAAATTATTTAAATATATTCAAAAGCAAATTTTTAATTTTAAAAGAAGTTGATTTTAATTTTAAGTTAAAGTCAAAAATCAATTTTAACTATCATTTCACGAAATTTGTAATCATACATTTTATTAACTTCTATTGAAATTTATTAAAAATTCGATTCTAATACATACCAAACATTGGCTAGATTCCTTGAAGGGAAAAAAAAGGTTCTATTTCCCGGTAAAGGAGCGTATGTATAAAATTTCCCGCCACCTTCAGAGAGCAAGTAGGGTTCACACTTTACACTCGGAAATTCAGCCTTTCGATTCATATTCAATTCTCAAAACCAATACCTTGTGGTTGCTTTTCCTTTTTAATTTACTGTAGCCCATCACTGAAGAAGACGTATTTCAACCCTAAACGCTTCTTAAATCGCAGAAATGGCCGCCTCATCTGACTCCCAGGCCTCCGCATTTTCGGCAGCCGAGGTACCGTCTTTTACCCTATTACATAGATTCACCTCCTTTTAGTTGATATTTTTCGAGTTAATTGTGTAAATTTATATTTGTTCAGTTGTATATTTGATTTATTAATTTAGATTTTTTTGTGAAATTTCAATGTTGCAGTTGGAGTTTCTTGCAGAGGATGAAATGATTGAGATTGTACCAAATATGAGGATGGATTCACTCAATTTCGTCTCTGTACGGTTTCCCTTTTGAGTTTATTTATTTATTATTATTTTTTAACACGTTGACTGTTATATTCGAGCACATAAATTATTTTTTACCTTCTTATTTTGGTTAATTGCTAGGGGGATTTTGGTCCTTTTAGACCACAAATAGCAACGCAGGTGCCACTGTGGTTAGCAGTAGCGTTGAAGAAGAGAGGCAAGTGCATGATTCGGCCCCCCGAGTGGATGTCTATAGGTGAGGCCATTTGAAAACGAAAGCTTTTTTCACTTAGTTTTTCAATTACACAATGAGTGGTTAAGTCTAAGAATTTATTTTTATTTTTTTCGAACTAATTAGATGGTAGAATTTTTTGGGTATAGAATTGAATGCAGATCCAGCCGTGTGCTATTTAGACTCTCGTAGCTATTTTCTCAACATCATAGAATTATTTCTCTTTTGCGAGCTTGAGCCATGCTACACCCATGTATATGCAATTTTCAGTACTTCCTTTTCTCCATTTTTTAAAAGTTTGGCCCTTTTAATTGACTTAGGTTTTCCACTTAGTCAGTAACTTTTACAGTTTCAGTAACTTGAATTATGCCAAGTTCTTCTACTCCAACCTTTCATCTGCAAACATCAAAATGTCATCTCTATCCATGTTGGAGTTATTTATATCTTGACTCGTTGTGAAAGGGTTGTCTTTCTGAGCCCCCGTTTGATCAACATTATTATCTCATTAAAATGAAAAATATGACCGTTATCCATCACATCAACATTTAAATTCAAATTTTCTATATTTTGTGTGACCTCCAATAACAACTATATTTTTTATTCTCATTCTACAATAATTTGGCTCAAACAGGGTCTGAAAGAAAAAAGTTGTATTAATGCATTTTTTGAATATGAATCTGCATATCCACTTCATTACGGGTCTTGATGTGCTGTATCAATCTACAAGTTTGCTTTATTTATTTTCAATTCCTAACACTAAGTACAAAGCTATAAGATACAGATTTCTTACTAATTTTGAATCCTGTTTTTCCCACCAGAAAAGTTAACACAAGTGCTGGAAGCAGAACGAGATTCTGAAAAGTTTCAGCCTTTACCATTTCACTATGTAGAAATATCAAGGCTTCTTTTTGATTGGTAAGTAGTTTTACACCCGGTAAGTACGAACTGAACTATATTCTAGTTTATTTTAATTGGTCTTGATCCCTGTTTTTCATTGATGTAGTGCCCGAGAAGACATTCAGGATGTATATATGGTTAGTCAAGTAGAATTTGTATATATTTCTTCGAGCACCTGATATTTTCAGGAATTTTGATGATTCATCGCCTAACAGGTAAGGTCTCTAATTGAGGACATCAAGGATGTGCGTTTTCACAAAATTGGAACTGGCTTGGAGATTATCTCGAGGGAACGTACTTATGCGCTGAGGGTATGGTTCTTCTATCCCTTGAAAATTTTCTATAATGAACGTGTCTGTGTAGTTTTGATTTGTATAATGAAACCTAATATTCTTGAAAAGGAAAAGGTTGGGAATTCTTCTAGAAGCAAGTTCTTCTCTGTTTTAAGATAGCATCATTTTCTTTTTAATTCTCATTAAGTCATAACATGGTAAAAAAGCAAATGCAACCTTTGTCGAGGATCAATTTTGGTTGATAATTTTAAAATTTGGTTTTATATAGCTAGTAGCTAGTGTTAGTTATTACTTATTTTGGAGCATGTCATCTGCTTTTCAATAGAAGTCTAGTCTCTTCATTACTGGAAAGTGGAAACTATATGCAATTGGGTGGGATCACTCGCAAATCCAGAATGATCTTTTACCTTCTGCAAGGTCTCTTTATATAGGCAACTTCCTTGGACCATATTTTAGTAAGTTGTGTAGACTTCCATCAATCAAGACTAGTTGGCAGTTGCCATATTTTCTCAAATCCTTTGAATTTACCTCAACTAGGCTTCCATTAGGCTCTATTATTCCTTTGCCGGTGACATTTCCTAATTAGTTGTCCATTACTTATTGTCCCACAATTTGTGTGGATTTATTTATGGCTTAACATTTCCAGTTTATAAAAGCAAAGGCTCTGGAAACTTGTTGAAAAAGTCAGTAATGCCATACATACCCAACCCATAGGAAATATTTATGAAGGTATATTTTGTAATTAATGAACGAGCAAGGATTATGATTTAGAACATTTTAGGATAGATGGTCCAGGACTAAGAGAGTCATATACATTTACACACTTTCTTTACTGAGCTGTAACCTTAACATTTTGCAGCTTAAAAATCTATCAGCTATGGAAGCAAATATAGTGCGTCCATTTGTTACAAGAGCTCTGGAGATGTTTTATAAGCTCAGCAGTCCTGAGATGATACAAGAATCAGACCACCTATCTAATAGACAACCTCAAGTAACCAATCGTGGGCCAAGAGTAAGTTATTTCTTTTTGCCTTCTGTTTCTCTTTTCTCTCAGTTCCTTCTGATACAGAATATACGAAAATATCATATTATACCAAACAGGAGGAAATTTATTTCTTTCCCTGTCATCACTTATTTGCACACCCGAATTATACTCATTCCAGAGTAACAGTCTCAAGGTCAAACACATAGATCACATTATTTTACCCCTGTTTCAATGTGCAACTGATGGAGCCACAAAGAACTTTCTAGTTTATGGATTAGTGACAAAAGTGTCGGTATTAACATTTCGTGCTTGATTTTCAGCGGCAACTGAAAGATAGATGAACAAAGAGATTACAAATGCCTTTGCAATCATCTCAAATTACATCTCAGAGGTAGCTAGCTCATAAAGCTATCCCGGAGGTACTCCTTACGCCTCTAATTTATTTTGGCAATGTTACTGCTTTCATGGCTACATATTGCAAATAATTGTTAGAGAGCAATATTCAGCTTCTATTCAAATTTTAAATCTTAGAGGTAGCAAGTTCATAATGCTTTCCAGATTGTACTCTTATGTCTCAAATGTATTTCGAGCAAATTTAGTATTGCTATTTCTAGTTATTGAAAGAAATTGTTAGAGGGCAATGCTTGGTTTCTATTTAAAACTTTACGAGCCAGTGAATATTTTCATTGGAAAAGACCATGCTACTTCTCGGCTGCTTTTGATTTTGAGATGACCTGGTCTTCAGTTGAAAAATCTTGATCTTAAGGCCATTAACTTATATACATAATGATCCGTAGCTATAATGTTGCACTATTTGAGATTTTAATAATATAATCAATCCATACACTGCATACTTATCAAATCTCCCCATAAAAAGGTTCATTGTATTTTGTTTGATGGTAACACAAAAGTGTCAAGTCATACACAAAATATCGAACGATCTGTGCACAGCCCCTAGCTTCAATAATTTTTTTTTTTCTAATAAAAACAAAGAAAATAAAAGACGCATTCAAAGCCTGGAGAGCTAGGCCTAACATAGATTGCCTCTCTAGACTGATATACTCTTTCAATTTTTTGGGTTTTTTTTTATTTGAATCTTCTTTGTAATTGTCATCTTATAGTTTTCAATACCTGCAATTTTATTATATTCCAACCAGAACAGCTGTGCTGTTCATTAATCAATTGATCCTAACTTACATTCTCAATCACGTGCGTAATTTCCATTCTGCTGGGTTGAATTAATGTTCTTTTTTCATCTTCCAAAGAAATTAATTATTTACTTTAGTTTCCTTTATTTAGTTCACATTTTGTGAATCTACTTTATATGCAGAGTTTTATCTCCTATAGTTCATGCTAGAAACCCTTATTCTGTAATTTGATCAACATCAAATTAAGCAATTAACATGGAAGCAGCAGAGTAGGCTTTGGGCAATTAATTTCCATCTTCCGTATACCCTACATGGCCCAGGCACCTTTGGGCCATTTTTTAAAACAAGATAGTGATTGTGGTCAGTTTCTTTTGCCTTTGGGGATTTTGATGGTTTATTATTATTATTATTATTTTTTTATTTCCTCAGAAAAAACTTGTTATGAAATTATTTGTCCACGTGAGTTGAGCCAATGCTGGTTAGGGCTGTGGAAAATTTCATACCCGTAGCAATTTTACATTTTAAATTGACGAATTTGGTAGTTTTGAGTGGTTTTTCGTTCCCATTCACATGGATAGGCCTGTGACGAGTCGAGCTTTAAAAAAAAATTAAAAACATAAAAAAAAAATATCAGTAGGCAGTTAAAATTACAGCTGCCTACCGTAGCTTTTTTTTTTTTTTTAATTTTGAAATTCAAATGTAGTTAAAACGAATATATTTATATATATTTGCAATAAATATGTGAATTTTTTTTCAAATTTCATATCAATTTACTTCAATCAATCTCTAATTTCTTTTCTCTAATATTCAGTATTCTAGTTTTCAATTTCTTTACTCTAATTTTCAATTTAGTTGAGTTTTATAAATTTTTGCGGTATTCTAGTTTCAATTTCAATATTCAATTCCTTTTTCTCGCTCTAATATTCAATTAATTTTTCTCTAATATTCAATATATTTTGTTATAATAGATATAAATGGATTTTATTAGTGGTGAAATTAATCAGTTTAAGGGTAGTTTGAGTACTCTTTTCGACTACAATGCATCTCAAAATGTTTCAATTGATTTGAAGGATATCGAAAAAGAAGTACTTGAGATTAAAAGGTAAAAAAAAAAAAGAATTCTCAGATTGTTGGCAACATATAATATAAAAAAGTTGGTGTTTTAAATAGAGCTAATATTTGAAAAATATTTTTCAATTATTGTGGCAAAAAACTTAGTTGGAAGTCCGGTTTAAACACAATGTATTTGAATATGTACATATTAAGAATGTGCAAAGCGAAACCAGTCGGTGTTGATCCGAAATAGATAGAATCTAGATATATTTCTTATTGTAGAAATACTCATCGTTCAAATATTATAAAATTATATAACAAAAGAAAACAAGTTACCATCGAAAGTCTAAAAACTTTTAATAGTGTTATAGCGTTACTTCTAATTTATGGATCGGTGTTAATAAAAGTTTAAAAACATTTTATAAGAATATTTTTATAATAAGAAGTATACTTGATAAAGTGTATTGATTCTATCATCGTAAGAGATATCTCTGCTACAATCACATATGTAGTCATTCCTTTACAAAATCTTTCATGTGAATATAAAAAGGTGGGATCGTGGGAAGAGTAGAACCACAATCGCTAAATACTAGTTCGGCGTGTTTCGAGTTAACACCGATTGATTTTATTTTGCATGTTCTTAATATGTGTCTATTCAGATGCGTTGTGAATGAACGGACTTTTAACTAAATTTTTTGCCACAATATTTGCAACATGCTTTTCAAATATAAACTCAATTTTGAACACAAATTTTTTAAAGTGTCATATGTTGCAAACAATTCAAGGATTCTTTTTTCGACCTTTAATTCCAAGTATTTTTTTCCTCTTCGGTATCTTTCAAATCAATTGGAACATTTTAAGATGCATCGTAGTCGGATGGAGTACTCGAACTACCTTTAAACTGATTAATCTCATCACTAGTAAAATTTATCTATAACTATTATGGCAAAATATAATGAATATCAGAGTAAAAGAAACTGAATATTAGAGTTAAAAAAAATTAGAGATTGAAATTAGAATACTGCAAAATTTAATAAAACTCAACTAAATTGGAGACTAGAATATTTATATTAGAGTAAAGAAATTGGAAATTGATTGAAGTAAATTGATATGAAATTCAAATTTTTTTGTGCATATTTATAGCAAAAAAATGTATCCATTTGAACTAGGTGTGGCAAAATCCGTCCAAACCGAATCAACTCGATCGGTTTGGGTCGATTTTTTGATTGTTTTTACACTGTTTGGGTAGGTTGGTTGGGTCGGGTTATGTATTAACTTATGAAAATCGAATAAATTCACCCAACCTAACCTGACTATATTTATGAACTTTACAAGTATTGTGATGTTGTTTGGACGAATCCACACTCAATACAAAAATATTTTAATTGTCAAAAATATTTTTGGACTTCTTATAATTTAATATCAATCAGTCCATATAACATTTCCAGGCATAAAGTGCAAAAATAATTCAGATTTTTTGGTCATTGCAACTATAGAGACCTGATATTATATAAGTTATGGGTCAATTATAAATTCGTCCAACTTGACCCGCATACTTTAGTTTTTGTTGATAAGTTGTCCCAAATCGACTAATGTAACCCAACCTAACCAATATTTGATTGTGTTGGGCTGAGTTTCAATCTTTACACGAGTTGTGTTGAGTTAAATTATGATCCAACCGATCATTTTGGATTGTGTTTGAGTTGAGGCAAAAACTGACAAAACTCAACCCATGCTCACCCTAATTTCAACTACATTTGAATTTCAAATTTAAATTAAAAAAAGCAAAGCTAAGGTTGCATGTAGCTACAGTTGGTATTTTTTCACGTTTTTTATTTTTTTTTAAAAACTCGGCTCGACTTGTCACGGGCTTGCGAGCCACAAGTGTTGGCTCGAGCCAACACCCCAAAATGGGGCTTGGCCCTAGCCTCTGCTTGTGCTTTTCCCGAGCTGGCGAGTCACATTGACATCCTTAACTACAAATCTTTGAATTTCAGTTCAATTCTTGAAAATTTCCAGATCAAAAAAGAGGTTTAGCTAAAGGATAATAAATTAAGCCTTTGTTCGACAACCATTATTTGGGAAACAATGCTTTGACTAGTGAGTTTTAGAAAAATGTGTGGTTAAAAAATAAAGAAAACTTTTGAATTAATGTGTATAATATTTTATTGTGTAAATGCATGGTTGAATAAAAATATGTAGAAAAACGAGTTTTTAAATAATGGTTGTCAAACAAGGACCTCGAAATGGAAGTTTTGTCTTGCAGCCAATTCAAAAATATTTTAAAAATTTAGGCCATGACTGGTGGGGCTTAAAATGACCAAAACAATTGATTTTCTTACTGTTGGAAGTCATTTCAGCCTCAACCCTTGACTGACCATAAGTGGTGCGGGCCCTACTAACGGTCAACATTTTGATTAAAATTCAGCCAAAATGGGGACCAGACACACCCTTAGTTCAAGTCAAATATTAAGTTTAACTACATATTCATAGTTCCTAATCATTTATATTGTAGGATGCGATAACTTTTTTTTTTTTAATAAATGATTTATAAATTTACCATATGTAAGCATTTGAAATTTTTTAGTGGGATCAAATGTCGTACAAAAGTTATTTTAGGGTCCGCTTGATAGGTAAATGTTGAAATGAATTTCAATTTCATGTTAGTTGGATAATAAAAACTTATCAAATCCATAAAAATTCGTTTTCCATAAAAATAAAGAAAATTAAGTTTGAAATGGTTGTACATTGGAATTCAGTTTTTATTTTCATGTTGCATTCAAACGGTCAAAATAGAATTCGTTTTCATTGAATGTAACATTTTTCATGAAAAATGTGACAATCAAATAAAGGTTCAGTGATCTTTTTATAATTCCTTCTAAACTTAAAAAGATTATATCAAAACAGAAATAGTCCATTGTTGTCCTTTCTTGAGCCAACATAAAAGCTTTTACCATTAATGTTTAATATTAATCTAGTTGATAATATTAATGATATTAAATTACATATTCAATTAAATACAATAAATTATGATCTATTTAATAGAAAATATGATGGGATGACGATGCACTATTAAGAAACACAATTTCATTTACTCGTGAATCAATGTTATATTTCGCTCGTCTGGTTCCAATTATTTTTAAAATATATTTTTTCTCTTATTTCCAATTACATATTCTACTAATAATATATGGAAATTCAATTTTATTTTTATTTTTTAATCACACATTCTTAAATAATAATAATAATAATAATGGGGCTCAAACGGACTGTCAATTCTTTCTCAGATTAATTTGTATATTATACCGAGTACGATTAAACATAATTGTGAAATAATGATATAAAATTATCAATTGTTTATCAACCCCTTTAATGTACAGAAGTTGTACAGACAACACATATATAGTGGGATCACACTATTTTTTTTTAATATATATGGGGTCCGACCCCTTGTGAGGGGCCTGTAAGGCCCCGTGAAAATTCTTCTGGCAAGGAAAAATAATTCATTGTTTATATCATGATGTTTGATGTTTATTTGGAGTTGTCCTGTAAGATTCTAAAGTGGGGCTATTTGTCCAATTATTCCTCCCAACGACACGTTTCATTATTGGATAAGAACTATAAATCTCATCTCAATTATTACAAAATAGAGTTTAGACGGCCTTTTGAAATGATTGGATTCTACATTTAAGCTTTGCTGGTGATTGATTAGGTTC
>CAIGRH010286110.1:8990-21078 GCA_903798295.1 Fraxinus nigra | reverse complement strand
AATATCTAAATACCAAAAACCAAACTTCCTACATATATGTCAGAGGTGCTGAAGATTGAGAAAGACGACTAGAATTCCAGTATGTGAAGAACGAGTTGTTCTTCGTGATCCACGGGAGATAGATGATTCTACCTAGATAGGGGATGATGCAGGATAGCGGAATTCCAGGAGAGTGTTGGTTATTGCATCTGGAATTGGTGCATGAGACTTGAGAGCACAGAATTCAGGAGAGTTGTTAGAATTGCAGCCATGAGATCATATAGTTCGTGTCGTCGTCTAGTCTGGTAGACTGTAAGTACATAATCATTTATAGTAGATTGACTGGAAAAGTGCCCAGAGTTTTTTCCAGTTGGGTTTCTCCGTGAACAATTCTTGTGTTATTTACTGCTTTAATTTTATTATTTATGACATGCAAACTACGATAATTCAACATAGGATAATTTGACTTGCATTATTAATCATCTAGGTAAGGATTAAAAGTGACATGTTGCTATTTAATTCGTGATTGTTTTTAATTCCGCATTAAAATACCTATTCACCTCCCTCTAGGCTATTAGGGTCGAATTTGCGTTTTTCACATCACATGCACACCACAAAGAAACTCGAGTCTGTAACTAAAAAATACAAGTCCACGGAATGAGAGTGTTGGTTTCCAAGTGAATCTATCCGTAATTATTGGAATTGCAAAATTTTTATGCCCAATATATAAGAACCACATGAACCTGAATGTACTCAGATTTGGAGCATATAAGGTGCATGAGAAAGTTTGCTAATTAGGGTATTGTTTCTGTTGAACTCATACATATTTATTAAGTAGTTTATGTAAATATAAGGATTTTATAAGGATGTTATTCACAAACATGCAAAAATTGGGCCTTGGAATGACTTGGTATAAACTTGAAGTCTTGAGTCAACAAATTGAAGCTCATTGATATTCGACATTTGAAAATCAAGTTCTTCAACTATCGTGTTTCTATCATTTCCCGCTTGAATTACTACTTTCACATACAATTACTCTCAATGTATGCTCATGCAATGAAGCAAATAATCCATGGTTCATTGCATAATCCTGAAAGCCCCACCTTCAATCTTTGGTTAATATTTACTTCTTCTGCAAAAAAAAAAATAAAAAAATAAAAAAATAAATAAAATAAAAATAAAAAAAATAAAATTAATTTGACTAGTTCTAGCATGAAAGATGTATAACCACACATCCATATAATATGAATTTATCGAACTAATGGTGTTAAGATAATTTTTACTGGCCTAAATTTTCTGAGGGTCAAGAGATGCAAACAAGGTAGTCATAATTAACAATAATTAATAGGGGAAAAAAATATAAATAGAAATGCTGTATCAATTTCATGGCTGATGGAAAAAAGATAGTGTTATTTTCTTAACTAACTCGATATTTTTCTTGGTCAAGAAGTACAAGAATGCTCCAAAACTGGTGGCTAAAATTAGCCTCGAGATACCAACACCAGAATATGGGGCCACTGAAGATGCTGAAGCTCCATTAAAATATGTTAAGACCATTAAAGCTTCGTAGACCCCAACTTGAACACCTATCTCGCTGGTAGATGGCGCTTCAACTGCGACATGTGAGTTTCTGGCAGTAGTTTGGAGCTACTTACCTCATTTTTGAAGCATTTACAGGTTTAGAATCAGCATAACAGATATTGCTATTTAAAACTTTCCATGCTCTCCTTTATGTTAGCACCTGCATGAGCAGCATATCATTCACAACCTCTACCTGATAGCGTAGAATCATATTTGTTGACGTTGAAAGATGTATAAACAAAATCCAAGCCAACTTAAGAAATGAACACGAATTCCGATGGGTATTGATCGATGGATTACAAGATGTTTATCACAATAATAATCTTTTTCCTTCTAATTATAGGAGATATTTGAAATACAAGAGAAATGTAAGAAGTTTGCATTTTTCCCTTAAGAACTCGTCTCCCCATCTTTCTTCCATTTCCTAGGCTTTATATAGGAGAAATCTACATGCATGTAGTACTCCTGTCTTATCAATCATAATACTGAGCTGATGAAGTACACATGTTGGCGTAATGGGATTGGTAGTCGAGCTCAAGTCTGTCAGTTGATTATGAGTTACTAGTACAAGTGGTCTCCAACAATTAATGCATTACTTAGGAAGAGAAGCTAAGACTTTTGATTGGAGGATAGTGTGGGCGCTGACGTGGGGTATTTACACATGTATCTTCTTAATTGGTAGCTTGTATATCCTGTCAGTGATCCTCAATCATTGTTACTGTTCTGCCTCAAAGGACTACACAAGATTCTTATGTAAGCAACAAAGAACCGAGCTGATCTCACACATCTGAGCTCGCATTATCATCTCTTTATTGGATATATTAAATTGGACTAAGTGACCTCGGAGGTCGGTGTCAACAATATTAATTTAAGCAAATATTGGTGAAAAAAATGGAAAACACAGCCATTATTGGTGACCTAAAGATGATCCATATCCATAAGAATAGATGCAATAGACAAGCAATATGCCTACAAACAGGAGTTCATCTAAAATAAGTTAAAATATACATGATATATAACATAGGAAAAAGCTATGTTGCAATGCAAACTTGTCCAAAGGAAGCCATTTGAAGCTTTAGCTTGTGTTTGCAAACACAAGCATGTGCGAATATATGCATACTTCGAACCATTTGGGCCAAGGGGTTGAGAGTTTGTTGCTCCCAAGGAATCAGATTTTTGTATGCAAAGAAGTTCGCAACATAGTATTCTTCCCAGTGGATTTAACAGTCTTATTTCTGACAGGTAAACACTTTCACTTCAAAATTAATCAATTCATGACTACGCAATAAAAAAATTAAATTGACATTTCGAATATTCCAGAGTTATTGCTTGAATATAGTGATATAAAACAACTACCTTAGCAGCTTGAATTAAAGCGGATCGATAATAGATATTAAAGCAATGATGTGTTAAGGAAACAAATTCAAATCCCAATAATCATAGTCAGCTGCATTAGGAAACAATTGCGATTTGAATGGTTAGTTGCTTGTAGAATATCATACAAGGAATGGTGGAGCCTTCAAGCAAAATTATATGCGTCAATGACTACATTAATAATAGCATTAACAAACCTTGATGGCTCCTATACTAATGAACATGATTGTAATTAGAAGGCAGTACACATGTATAAATTGAACACAATATTGTCAATGAAAATAACACTTTCCACCATCACTTTTCTAAAAAACATTCTCGTGATATCAGAGCTTTAATTTGACTTTGGGTTAAATTTGCAAGCTTCATATCGGACGAGCAGCGCAATTTATTTTTTGTATTCTAGCTTCTTTATATATATATATAGAACTTTGCAGAAGATTACCCTTATGAGCCTCTCAAGATGCAGTTTGTCACAAAAGTATGGCATCGTAATAAAGCAGTCGAAGTGGAACAATATGCTTGAAAGACTAGTAGGATCCTACACTCACTGTAAAGACAACACTTCTTTCTGTACAGGTTTATTCTTTGCTCCTGAAACCCAATAACCACCTCGAAGATGTTGTGATAGCACAACAGTACTTTAGAGGCTACCCAACATTGTAGGGCAAGCTCGTCACTGGACAAAAAGCATTTTCCATTAAATTATCTTTTGGTGGCGATGAGGATGGTGCAAAAGAGTTGGGTTTTCCCTGTCTTAAGATTTGATGTTACATTTTAAAAGGTTAACCTTATTAAGATGAGTAGTTTAAACTCTTATAAATTGGTCTATGTTTTTATCTTTATTCAATGTGAGATTCTATCCTTTAACATGCCCCGCAAGAAGACCAATCTTAAAATCCGCATGCTCAATTTTCTTGAGTCTTAATTGGATCGAATTGCTCGTTGGAGTTTAATAGGCTCTGATACTATGTTAAGATTTGAGGTTCCATCTTAAAAGTCAATTTTATTAAGAGGAGCAGTCTAAACTCTTATAAATTTGTCTATGTTTTCATCTTTCGATGTGAGATTTTATCATTTAACACCGTGAAGCTCTATTGCATTTGGAACAAGTGAAGAAAGTGCATATGCAACTTGCAATGGAGGTAACTTAGACAAATCAGATAACAAGGAACTTGATGATATACCGACAGAGTAAGAGACCATGTAGCTTGAGATTGCACATAATAGATCCACCACATTTAGCAGCAAAAACAACCACTCCGTTAATCAACGCTTGGGCCTTTATCATCAGATTACTGATGATGATAAACCTGCTAAAAGATAACATTGAAGGATGCCATGTTCCTTTCATGGTTACTTGGAATCGTGAAGGAGGATCTGCAGTGCTTCACTTTTCAAATTAGAAATAACTTCTATGTGTGATTTTCTTGACTTGGCTATACCCAAATTGAATGACTGGAAATCATGGTCATTATTGTTATTGTCGTTCGACCAAGCAATTAGCTTGTTGTCATTCGACCAAGCAATGAGATTCTATCTACAAATCATCACCATTGGAGATTGTAGTGGTTGTCGATCGACCAAGAAATGAACTTGCTGTGCGACCAAGCAATGAGCTAATGGACCACGTGCAACCATAAGCTATTACTACCATCAGAACTGAAGGTAGCCATGGGAACTCTCGTTACTGACCAATTATTTTAGTGGGTCACGTTAGTTGGACAAAATATTTCTTTGGCCGAGTATGTTCTATTCCATGAGTAGATTAATATAATNCAAGCAATTAGCTTGTTGTCATTCGACCAAGCAATGAGATTCTATCTACAAATCATCACCATTGGAGATTGTAGTGGTTGTCGATCGACCAAGAAATGAACTTGCTGTGCGACCAAGCAATGAGCTAATGGACCACGTGCAACCATAAGCTATTACTACCATCAGAACTGAAGGTAGCCATGGGAACTCTCGTTACTGACCAATTATTTTAGTGGGTCACGTTAGTTGGACAAAATATTTCTTTGGCCGAGTATGTTCTATTCCATGAGTAGATTAATATAATGTATTTATTTTCTCAAAACCATTTAGGGTGAATGAGAAATTAAGGTCAAAAGAGGACCACTAGAAGTTGAAATACATTGGGAATAAAAATTGGTGGGAAATTAGAAAATGATAATCCTACATAGGAAAAGTAGAATAATATAAACCACTTTTATATTGCTCAAGTTTGAGACATGATTTTGGGCCAAGGGATACTAATAGTTTTTGAAGGGGAGAGAACATACATGCTAGTAAGTTGAGTCAAAGACCACAAGCGCACGTCGCTGCGGCCATCCGTCCGACCGGCCGACTGCCTCAGCACAGGCATTGGGCCCCAAATCTTCTGTACGCAACACGTGACTTCTTCTAGAAACTGGCGGTCGACAGTTGAATTGTCGTCCAAACGGGTTGTGTCTGTTGAAGACACAACTTTTCGGTTATTGTGTCTTTTGGACACAATTTTTTAACTTCTATATAAATGTCCATATACCTCGAATTTTATTCATTCCAAAATCAATTCTAATATCATCTCTTACACATTATATTCCTTCATCCCTGCGTTATTTCATATTTTGTATTTCGGTCTCGAAAGTTATTTTCATGCATTTTAGTCCTCCGATTTTTTAGAGAGATAAAAAATGTTAGTAGTTTCACCGGATCTTATAATTTAGAGTGCTACTATTACAAGTCGAGGTCATTGTATCTTGGGAAACGAGTGCGGGAATACGGTCAGCACTAGTGCGGGACATTATCTTCTTAAGGAGAAAGTGTCGAACTCTTGTTTCGACCATTATCATTTTATTTCTTTCATTTTTGCAAGTCGATATTCTATCCAAATTAATGCACGGTAATATTATTATTTGTGAACAACTTTGTGGTGGAAAAGTGTCTAACCACTCTCTGGCTCAGTCTCTTAATGTGTACGGAAAAAACCTCATTTTCATTGCTTCATGGACACCTTGGATACTCGATAGTTGCACACATGTCCAAAAATCTTGATATATAAATGTTGGGATTCTCCGTAGCTCTCCCAAAGAATTGTAAAGCATTTTGGAACATATTAACTACATCAGTCCTCAGGTGAAGTTTGCCTGATCAAACGCCGGATATACTATGCTAGACCGGCTTTCCATAACCGATGGAACCATGTACTCCCCCATTAGTCTTGCATTTCCATTAGCTGCAGTCACATTCGATTGTTCTGCTTCCAAATTAGCTCTGATGACTATTTGATTTGGACTTTCCCTCGTCATATCTTCTTCTTTCTGTTTTTGGTGTGTTTTCAACCGTTGTCTTTTTCGAACATTGAATGTTCGTTCGATCTTCAGGCCAAATTGAGCAAAATCATCGATTCTCGAATTTTGCATACAAGGCTCTGAAAAATGAGGTAGGAAATATTGTAAAGTTTTTCTAATATAATGAACTAAACTAAAAAATAAAATTCAGATTAAACTAGTGAAAGTAAGTAAATGTGTTTTTAAAATACGAGAGAATCATTGTTAAGATGTCGAATCCCCCTTGTTGTTCCATTTTTAGTGTACTAATTAAACTGACAATTTGAAATAATTCATGTTGGTTGATGTTCATTATTTAATTAAAAGTCTCTCTCGATAGTGATTAAATATATTCTCCTAATGTGACATTTCTATCTCTCGATGAAAGATACAAAATGCGACGACTTTTTTTCTCCGGTTAATAATTTTGATATCTTTAAGATCGCTCTAATTTAGACTGCAATACTCAATAGTATTTGGGTCATATCACAACATAAAATGTATTATAACACTTACCAAAAAACATCTAACCAACCATAAGTTAAACCCATTGTACACACCTATTTAACTAATCTATTTAATCAACAGAATGCAAAGTCTTTATTTATGAAAAGTGTAAGAATATACTATAATCGAATCTTTTTCTACTTTGACTAAAATTGTTAATTTATCTGGTTGGTTCAAGTCCGACCTATAAAATTTATTATATTATATTATATTATATGAAAGAGGATACTAATTTACCAAGCATAAAATTAGGGGATAATTACAGCAAAACTCTCAAACTTTTGAAATATTAATAGACTTTCCTCAAATATTTGATTTGTTGTAGTTGTTACCCCTAACCCTTCCAACCATTGCATGTGATGCCATTTTGGATGGTTTCCATCCATTTTTCAGTTATTTGATCCAAAGTTAAGTTTGATCATATTTTTAATCAATTAAAAGGAAGCAAAATGGTAAATATCTATTAAAATAATTACAATTATTATTTGACCCATAAATGATAATTGCAACCAGAGACTTGAAATTTAACAAATTTCATATGAAGCCCCCGTCCCCAAACTCTATTCAACTGAACCCTAAAATCATTGTGGGCGGCGTCGGCTATTTTTCGGCATCGTCCATGGCGACGTGGTGGCACGTCACAGCAACGACGTTCCACCACTTTAGCAGTGCTTTGCATTGCAGTAGCATTTCGGCACTTCAGCGGCGCTTTGCGCTGTAGTTTTTCTACACAAACGAATGCGTGAAGCACTATAGTTTTTCTACGCAGCAACATTCGTTGTTGCAGTCGGAGCGATATTTACCGCTGCAAAGCGCACGACATCGCCACTGTCATGTTTGGCATCGTCTACGATGTTGCTGCCAATAACTTCGGGTTCGGCATCGTTTGCGATTTCGGTTCAGTTGAATCGAGTTTGGGGATGAGGGCTTCATATGAAATTAGTTAAATTTCAAGCCTATGGTTGCAATTATCATTTAGGGGTCAGATAACAATTTTAATTATTTTAATAGATATTTATCCTTTTGTCCCTTTTAATTGATTAAAAATATGGTCAAACTTAATTTTTGGGTCAACTGATGGAAAAATGGATGAAAACCATCCAAAAGGACCTTCGGCCTCACATGCAATGGTTGGAAAGGTTAGTGGTGACAGTTGTAACAAATTAAAGATTTGAGGAAAGTCTGCTAATGTTTCAAAGATTTGGAGATTTTGCTGCAATTATCCCTAAAATTTGAGAGGTTGGGTTCAACATGTATCTTCAATTATCAGATCACAGCGTAGGATGTTTTTGCAATTTTCAATCAGTTGACTTTCTCCTAAATATTGATGTTACCAAATCAACAGCTCCCTATTATACAATTTTTTCCGTCTCCAAAACTTTTTTTTTTTTTTAATTCGTGCGGAACACCACTTTAATAACATTGGATTCTTTTGAAATTTATATAAAAAAAGGGCAAAAAAGACGTTGACGCCTAAACATATTTGACAATGTCCCACTAATCAGAACCCAATAATATAAAGATTAACTCATTTATGTATTATAAATTGAATTAATTAACTGATCTTTACATTGATAATTAATAATCTATCTGGTCTAAACAAAATAATTGATATGCTTAATCAAAACATATCAAAGACTAACAGAAAGATTCCAGCTTGACAAAATTTGCAGCATTCTATCTTTTCAATTATTCATCTTCAATTTTATTGAGGAAATCTCCAAAAATGGTAAAATGTCTCTGTCTACGTTAAGAACGCTGCATTGAATTGATTTATTTATGGGTACCAGTTTCAATGCATTTCTATGGTTTGTAATCTATGTGGTAGGCATTGTACCAATAAATTTTGATGTCTAATTATATCTCCAATAAATTTTATCTTAAAATATGAAATGGAGAGGAAGAACGAAAATTCATCTCTAAAAACAAAGAGAGCATCCACATGAGCATTGGAGACCATCTAAGGATTCTTAGTACCATACACGATCCAATTGCAAAAGTTATGCAACGAGCAGCGTGCGAGGCTTTTTATCGGGGGAGGTGAGATGTAGGGTTATGAAGGGCGGAGGTTCCTTTGGATGGAACATTGGAAGAAAACCTAATAACATGTTTCATGTTTCTGAGGTGTAAATACTATTTTTCAATAGCTTTAGGGGTGTCATTGAAAATATATTATTTCTAGACTTTGCTTCTCAAGTAACCAAATAATTTCAATTGTAAATGGAACAAAATCAACAAGACAAGTCCCTTATTTATTTTTAAACCCTAAAAGTGGCCCACGAAATTATTAACATATCGTGCACGCAAAATTATTGGAACTAATCAAATCAGTCAGTCACTTACCATACAACAACTAACCAAACTTGTATTAATTAAATTGTTAAAAAATAGTTGATGTATAATTAGACTAATGGCGTGTTTGATGGAGAGCCAATTCCATGGATTCCATTTTCCTACTCTTCCTTTGTTTGATACGTTTTTTTTTTCTAGGCAAATGCTTTTCCATCTTTGGGCCACACGGTCACATTTTCTTGCTTTTTTTTGAAATCATTTTCCTACTACTTAGGTGGGAAAATTGTTTTCCAGGTAATTTTTTTTGGCAATTGAAAAAAATTCTAGACACAATGGTAAAAAAATTTATCATTTTTATTGACAACTTCCATGCAAAACAGAGCCAAACGAATGATATTCAGTATAATAAAATTTTTTTGGGCAATTGGAACAAATTCTAGACCCAATGGTAAAAAGAATATCACTTTAATGGATAATTTCTATGAAAAACAAAATCAAACGGATACCAATCTTTCAACATTTTTCAGGTGAAAAATTATATCAATCAAACACAATTAATCACAATTCCCAGTAAAACAAATTTTAAGCAATTCAATTATCTAGAATTCATTTTATTTTCACCAAAATTCCATCTTTGCAATTAAACGGACCATAATAATCGTAATTTGATAAAACTTGAATCTCGAGAATGAGATAGGTCATACTGGCATTTTTTCAATAATACACATCTAATTATAAATAAATAAATAAAAAATAGTAAAATATGCTGCTAGATATTTTTGGTACATGGAAACATGGAATTTGTTGTAAAATTTTTAATCAAAAAATTTAGCCAAAAATTGCGACATGTATATTATCAGCACAAATAAAAAATATAAATAAAGTCAGCTTATTTACAAGCAATATTTTATATAGAATGCTTAGAGAACTACAAATTTGAGTTAGCAGTTTGCACTTCTCATTGTTAAAAAAATTCAGTTGAGTCAAGCATCTATCTTCGACAAACAAGTTTATGAGGCGATAAAATATCTCGCGATGGACATTCTACTATCTCAATTTAGATTAAAGTATATTAATTAAGCACACAGCTATGTTCAAAAAGTAAATATTTTCTTATTGAGATTGAAAGTATACGAGATTGATCTTTTTCAATGTAGATTTGTAATACAACTATTACAGTCGTTAGATAAGAATAAAACGTCGTACTCACTCAAAATGACTTTGACCTACAACGTATAGAATCATGGTATCACTGTCCACCTTACCTACTTTGAATGATTAATTGCATACCAAATTCCATTTGACTCTCGCGCTATTTGTTGAACATCCAAGAAAACTGATCCTTAAAATTAATATATCTCATAGTTCAGGGACACACGCATCAACTTGACATTTATAAATTGTATTTATTACTTTAAATATACAATTAACAGATGGATAAGAATTAATTAATTTCCTCCAACCAATATACCATTGAACAAGAGTATAGAGAGGGTGGGTCAATGTCAACTATCGTATATACAGTATTTTTTCAAGAAATAGGATTTGTTCATGCAACCTAAAAATGCTTATTCCTTGTGCACTATTATTATTTTTAAAGACTGTATAATATTGATAAATCACTATATATAAATATAAACAAGCTTAGCTTCAGAGAGAAAGAGAAAGAGAAATAGAGAGAGAGAGAGAGAGAGAGAGAGAGAGAGAGAGAGAGAGAGAGAAATGGAGAACTGGGGGAATTTAGTTCATCTATTCGTGACGGTGTTTCTGTCAAATTTTGCGGCCTTAGTGGTGAACCTGGCGATTGCAGACGTGACAATGGAGGCAGTATGTCCCGGTAAAGACGAGTGTTCTCTCGCAATTTACCTCACCGGCTTCCAACAAGCGGTATGTTCAATTACATTTATGCATTAACTTGCACCAGAAAGAAAGAAAAATCTCACTCTGTGTTTCTACATGCAATTGCCTCCAAATGCCAGCGCATATATATTTCTCTCTTTTATTTCTTGTTAACACAATCACCAGAGTAGAATAACCTCCTACAGAGCATTATTTCTGCATTCTGGGAGAGATTAAGAATAAAATAAATTCTACGCACTGTTGAATCGAACTTGGCTTCCAAATGAAAAAATGGAAACTTTTGCATGGACTGAACCTATATGTCACGTAATCATCTGAAAATAGCACTTCGACCTTTTCATGATGTAACGGTTGATTCCCAACATTCTTTTGCCAGAGTCCTCTCCAACTTTTTAAGTTTATAACAAATTAGTCCCTCGTAAAAGATTTACATCCATTCCACACTGTTTAAAAGTCTAATTTTATTGGAGAAACAATTTTAAATAGCATCAATTTCTATTAAAACGAAAGGAAAAAAGATCATCCTCTCTACAAATATTTTTTCTCCCCACACTCTCTTCTTCTTTTCTTCTTTTTATTTTTTTTATTTATTGAATCGAGTCTCCAACCATTTTATCTGATATAAAAAAATCAAACATGAGAAGATCGCGTGTCTTAAATGGTAAGTGGATAAAAACCTTCCACTGAAGATTAACTTGTTACAAACTTGAAAGATTGGAAACAATGGTTGTAGAAATATAGGTTTTGGACCTCCGATGCAATTATTTTGGAATAAAAATAAATGATTTTTTTTCTTTTGACTAAAAAATAAAAGTAACAAAAAATATTGAGAATGTGTCAGCAGTGGCAAATTAATTAATTGGATTATCAAGAAATCAATCCTTTTGTTAATTCCAGCTAGCTTATTTAATTAATAAAATATCCAATATAAACATATAGAATATTACAATATATATGTATACCAACCGGATCATCTTAATCTATAAAAAGAGATGGCTTAATCAACTTGAATTAACGTTTTTAAAACAAATTTACTGTATTTTTTTCATTTGTCGCATTTTGTTTTAAAATGTTCACTTTGATTAAAATAAGAATTGTTCAGTAATCATTCTATACTTCACGTGTCGGGTTGTTGGGAGATGTATGAGAAGAAGATGATTTTTTTTTTTTTTTTTTTTTTT
>CAIGRH010286096.1:0-11471 GCA_903798295.1 Fraxinus nigra | reverse complement strand
AGATATACATTTATGCTTTATATGGTTTCAATAGATGTTCTAGCACTTGTTAATGCATTTATCAAATTTGCATTTTTCATTGAGAGATAGAAGGGTTACATGAGGGGAATGAATTTGGTCGCTATCGAGAGAGGCTTTCAATTAAATTAGAAATATTGGCCAACATGAATGATTTCAATTTGTCAATTGAATTGTTACACTAAAAATTGAATAATAAGAGGGATTCGATATTTTAGCAATGCATCTCACATATTTGAAAAAAAACATTTACTTACTTTCATTAGTTTAATTGATAATTTAGGGATTAGTATAAAAGATCACAAAATTTATTTTCTATTTGATTAAAGTTGAAATTAATTTCAACTCGATTAAATACGAGTTCCCATGGGTTCGACACTCTATTCATTATTTTATTACTTGTTCATGATTCCGTTCACTTGCAGGAAATCAAATGATCAATCATATTTTAAAAAACAACTCTCAATTCAGTCATTCATTATTTATTTATTTTTGTAAGATTCACCAACTTTAAAATATTTGTATTACTTGATAACATATTAATATAAAGTTATTCTATTTAATTGAATATCAAATTCATTGAATATAATGTCAAAAAATAATTCCTAAATTTTTATACAAAAAGCGTTTTTTAGAGGATGTGGTTCAAACATGAGCTGAAGTTGATGGATGGTTTAGCTACACCCCTGGCACTGCTCCAGTTGCGCGAGCTAGTCTAACACGGATTAAAAACACAGTTAACACAACAAATTAATAAATAAATAAATAAAAACAGCTAGTAGATATATGGTTTTTATAATCGCGTTTCCTAAGCTTAGACAAGCATGCCGAGTGTTTACATTTTAAAGGAAAAAGTAACATAACATGATACTGGTTCATATAGAAAATTATTTTACAATTAACTCAACAAAATAGAATAAACAGTTGGCCATCCAATTAAATTGTTCTTCTAAACACGTTTTTTCAAACGAATCCAAGCATGCCAAATAAGATAATTCCAGAATCCACACTCTGATACTTGTTTATATATAAATATAATTCAGATTATCAAACACATAATAATAATAATAATAATAATAATAATAATAATAATAATAATAAATTGCTGTTGTGATCAAGTTTGTAAGTTTAGCCAAGCATGCCAAATGAAATAATCAAGGAATTTATAGTATGACAATTAGAAAATATTTTCATAGTTAACACAACAAAATAGAGAAAAAAAACTAATTAAATTAAATTATTTTCATCATCATAATTTAAGCTTAGACAACCATGTTAAATTAAATAATTCAAGAATCTATAATATGATCTGTACTTGTCAATTCCGAAAATTATTTGAGTTAGTACTACAAAAGAGAAAAGAAACAACTAACTATCCAAGCGTGATAGTTGCTCTGTCAGAAATTTATTTCATTATTAACAAAACACAATAATAATAAAAATAACAGCTAATCATTAAATTAAATTCTTGAGTAATCAAACTTGTTATGACTTGCTACAGGCATTGCCACGTGACCGACCCGGTAAAGTTGTGGACCCACTTCTACCGAACCGTCATCCATAAAAGACGAGGCCCTATGGGTTATTTCTGAGGCCCGTTACTAATCCGAAGTGGACAAGCCGAAGCAGCCTAGGTCTGAGGCTCTGCCCAGCTAATGACGGCCCACATGCAGAGATATTGAATTTATTACATAAATCTTACTTGAATGATTGATGTGACCATTGTAAAAGCGTATTTGTGTCTTGTCTTGTCAATAGGATATAAGAGCATTAAATGTTTTGCAAAGCTAGGAAAGTCAACATGATGGCTAGGATTTGATGCTTCGACCGGAAGGATGAGGCCACATGTAATTTCATCTAAGGGTCACCATTCCGTTTATAACACTATAAATACCCTCACCATGTAACAATTGAGAACTAATGCAACTTTAGATACTCGAAGAAACTTGTTTTATTCTCTTACATTGGTTTGCAATCTTTAAACTAAGTTCATAATGATTGGTTATCATTATACAATCGTATCCCGAATATCTCATCGGAACCCGAACGAAAACGTCTTGTGCCGTTGAGCTTTTCCCACGTCCCACTTTTGAGTGATCCGGCATTTGTTGAGTTCATTTTTTGGGGTCAACAGATTGACGTTGTCTATGGAAAATCACACTAAAACCGCGAGTAACTCCATGGAAAATGGCTTTCTAAGAAAATCGTTTGGGCATCTCCCTTCAAAAAGGATTTGTTCTTGAAAAGGAACAAGTGGAAGCCCCCAAATTTTGGAAAAAGTGAGTTGTAAGCCTGGAAAGAGATGAGGTTAGATGGCGATACCCTTCCCAGGTGTGTGAGGGAGAGCGATGAAGGAGTCCCAGCTACAGCTGCCCCAGTGGGTCGGTGTCAACCTCACCATCACAGATGAGGTGGGATGAAGGTGGCAGCCCAACTCACCAGAGAAATAGCTACTATGACGGCTAACATAAGGAGCATTACCAACCAAAACCTAGCGATGCAGGAGCTATTGAGGCAGATGTAAAGCCAAAGAGGGCATCCGATTCCTCCATTTTCGTCCCAAGAACAATACCAGTAGGAAGATGATGTACAAAGTTAGAGAGTCCGTCTTCCCAGGCATGCCAGGGAGTTAACCCCATTGAACGAGAAGTGAGAGTTGATGTTTCTTCCAATTATGCTTCTGGCCGACCAACCGTGGCACCGTTCAATATGGAAGACAACTTTCCCTTGGAGTACGAGCTAGATAAAAAGGCACAGGCAGCATCGTAAAATCCTAGTATCTCGGAATAGGCTACAACCTCTACCTCTTGAGACTTGGCAACTTGAAGAAAGGTAAGAACATGCCCCCGGTGTTGCCCTGCCTAGAAATATGCGACAAAGGAGGGACGAGGATGCAGCAAATCAGGCGGCCCATCTACGACACCACCTAGGTATGAGGCATATAAAAACTATAATTCAGATTAACCCCAATGATTGTGTAATTTGGATGATGATGATGAGAACCTCCCCTTTTCAAGAGAATTGAGAGATGCCCAGGTGCCGAACTATTATGTGATGCCTAAGATGCTAAAGTATAATGGGAGAGGCGACCCGACAAAACATTTGAATAGTTACAAAACACACATGAGCTTGAGAGATGCCACCCCTACCGTTAAGTGTAGAGCTTTCCACCTAACTCTTCGTGGAACAGTTAAAATTTGGAACAATAGGTTTCCACATGGGAGTATCAGAAGTTGGCCGAAATTCAAAAGCACTTTCCTGAAAAGATTTACGGTGAACAAGGAAGGAGAAGCCATAATTCAGCGTTTCCAAGACATGAGACAACAACCTAGAGAAACTTCGAAGAGCTTCTTGTCTCGCTTTACCGATGAGATGACTTATTGTGTTCAAGTTACCGACCGTGAGGCCTTGTCACTATTGAAAGGAGGCCTAAATATGAATACCCTATTTTGGAGAGACGTATAAAATCAAGATCCCACTACCTACGATGCATTGTAAGAGATGATGAGGCGGGAAATTATCAATGAAGAGCTGATTGATCATAGAAACTGTCCCCAGCGTGAGTATGGACCTACCTCTCATTTGATGGATCATCAGTGGAACCAGTCTGGCAACAAAATTGCCCCTAGTTCCAGCCAAGTACCTGTCATGATCACTTTAAAAGACGTACCCATGTTTTCCTATGATGATGTACTTGTGACAAAACCTCAACAAACTGATTCTACACAACAGGCCACCCCGTAAAGGATGAGGTCGAGAGCAAGGCTCGGGATCTCGAGGCATGTCGAACCCCCCCGAATACTGCACATACCATCATTCCTACAGCCACAACACAACAAATTGTAGGGTACCACCCAGCACCCAATGGAGGTGAATTCCTGAAATGACCATCGAAACAACTCCCAGCAGAGAAATAGGCCATCGCCTAGGCATGATCAGGCGCCTAGGCGTGATGAGGCAGCTCCCCTCCATCGGGAGGTATTTCCCCAATGGAGGAGGGTGCATGAAGAGGATAAAGTAAGGGATGGACAACGATAGAGAAGAGGCTATCAAACCCGAGTAGAGAATGCTCACATCCATGAGATTAACACAATATTCGGATGCTCTTATGTCAGTGGAGAAACAAGGAACTCCTAAATGAATTATGCTAAAGAGGCAAAAGGCCCTCCACTAACCAGTTATATAGTGGAAAGTAGTTCCCGAAGAAATCAATCGCCTCGCATTATGTTCACTCAAGAGGATTCAGAAGGTGTCCACTATCCCCATTGTGACACCTTTGTTGTAAGGGTCGTGGTAGCTCGAAATGGGCTAAAATGGATGTTAGTGGACAATGGCAGCTCTGTTAATATTCTATTCGGAGCCATGTTTGACAAAATGATTTTGGATCACGAGTTGACTCCCATCTCCACCCCCTATATGACTTCACTAGAGATAGCATAATTTTGAGAGGTAAAATTACACTCGCTGTGGAGATGAGAGAGCCATCCCAATCGACTTTGAACTTCATGGAGTTTTTGATAGTTGATAGTAGGTCTACTTACCATAGAGTATTAGGAAGACCTGCACTAAAAGATTTGGGAGCCGTTAGCTCCATCCACCACTTGTGCAAGATTTCCTTACTCAACATGGAGTGGCAATGGTAAAAGGTGACCAAAGAGGAGCACAAGAATGCTACTTGAACTCTGTTAGAAAGGTTGAGCCCAAGGATGTTAACGTGGTAACAATTGACATGGACGTGGTAGACGTTCCCAAGGAAGTGTATACACTCGACGAAATTAACCTCTGCATTATTGAAATTGAGTCCTAAATAGCCCTGATGGAGAAGTTGGAGGGCTTTCCAATGGACCTATTGGATCCCACCAGGTTGCTACAAGTGGGAAGGGGCTATTGCCGGAAGTTACGGAAAGACTTAAAAACTTCCTATGTGAGAATCGGGGATGTTTTTGCTTGGAGGCACAAGGATATGGTAGGTATCGACCTCAGGGTCAGTTGCCACCATTTGAAAATTGATCATAAGATTGCTCCGCATAGAAAAAAAAGAATAGCTCTAAATTCTGAACGATATAAGGCCCTGAAGGAAGAGGTATAGAAGTTAATTAAGAATAACTTCATCATAAAGGCCATATACCCGAGTAAGTCTCCAACCCGATCTTAGTAAAGAAGCATAACAGAAAGTAGAGGGTATAGATTGACTTTTCTGACCTTAATAGAGCTTGTCCTAAGGTCAGCTTCCTCCTCTCCAGGATAGATCAGCTAGTAGACTCCATCGGCGGACATGAATTACTAAGCTTTATGGTTGCCTACTCCGTTTATAATCAAATTCCCATGTACCCAACGGGTGAGGAGAACGCTTCTTTCATCACAAACAAGGGGCTTTATTGCTATAAAATGATGCCTTTCAGATTGAAGACCGCAGGAGCCACCCATCAGAGGATTGTTAATAAAATGTTTGTCGATCTCCTTGGAAATACGATGGAGGTCTATGTAGATGGCATTCTCGTCAAGAGCTTAAAGGTGAGTGACCATATAACTCACCTGAAAGACGTCTTTCAAATCTTGCAAAGGTACCGTATGAGGTTAAACCCCATTAAATGTGTGTTCGGAGTCATGTCAGGCAAGTTCTTGGGATACATGGTCAACCAGAGAGGCATAGAGGCAAATCCTGAGAAAATACGGGCACTGATTGAGATGAGATCTTCGCAGAAACCAAAAGAAGTGCAAAGCTTAATGGGTCGAGTGGCTGCTTTAAGTCGCTTCATCTAAGAGGCCACCGACAAATATCTCCCATTCTTTAAGGACTTAAAAGGGGGGAAGAAGTTTCAATGGACCGAGGAGTGTGAAAAGGCCTTCTAGGAGCTAAAAAGGCACCTAGAGCAGGCCTCCCACCTTTCCAAGCCTAAGTTGGGAGAAGCTCTACAACTTTACCTAACCGTCTCCAACGAGGCCATTAGCGTTGTACTTATCAGGGAAGAGGGCTCTACCTAGCTACCATTTTACTACATTAGTAAGGCATTGCTAACACCTGAAATTTGTTACCCAGATATGGAGAAGTTAACTTTGGCATTGATCACTACATCTAGGAAATTGAGGCCCTACTTTCAAGCCCATACCATTCATGTGCTGACAAATTTCCCGCTTAGGCAAGTACTTTAAAAACCAGATGCTTCGAGGAGATTGTTGAAGTGGGCAGTATAGTTGAGCGAGTTCAAAGTTCTCTTCAAGGTCAGAACGGCCATCAAGGGCCAATCCCTAGTAGACTTCGTAGCGAGATTTGCCAATATTCCTAAAGTGGATGAGAGTATAGAACCCGTTGAGCTTCGTGGATGGGTCGGCCAGAGATGCATGCTAGTCCTGGTGAGCCCTGAGGGCCACAAGTTAAACTGTGTAGTGCGGTTCAGATTTAGGGCCACCAACAATGAGGTCAAATATGAGGCGTTGCTTACGGCCTCAGACTAGCCAAGGAGATGCAAGTGAGGAGGTTGCTTATCAACAACGACTCCCAACTTGTTGTTGGCCAGGTTAATGGAAACTTCATAGCCAGGGACAAAGCCATGGCTGCCTACCTCAAACTGGTGATAAACCTACTTCCATCCTTTGAAAAGCTTGAACTGGCTCAGATCCCACGTTTTGAAAACACCCATGTCGATGTTTGTCAAAGTTGGCTAGTAGCTAGGATTTAGAGTTATTGCCAATAATGCCAATTGAGCACCTCTTAAGACCATCTATCACTACAGGAGAAGTGATGTAGTTGGAAGAAACCCCAACCTGTATGCAACCTCTTATAGCTTATCTTAAAAACTAGGTTTTGCCTAATAATAAGGAAGAGGCTTACAAGCTAAGAAGGAGGTCCGCTCATTTTGTGCTGATAGATGATATTATGTATAAACGAGGGTTCTCGTTCCCCTTCCTTCGATGTGTGGGAGGGGAGGAAGCTACCTACATACTCCGTGAAATTCATGAAGGTGTTTGTGGCAATCACTTATGCGGACTCACGCTGGCACTGAGGCAAGAGTACTATTGGCCCACCTTGAAAAATGCGTCATTCAGTTTGTAGGAAAATGTGACAAATGTCGACGTTTCTCCCCATTCAAAGACAGCTATCCCAGGAGCTAACTGCATTGTCCAGCCCTTGGCCCTTCATCAAATGAAGCGTGGATCTCATAGGTCCCCTGCCCAAGGGCAGGAGAAGTGATACTCGAAGGATAAGGCCACATGTAATCTCATCTAAGGGTCACCATTCCATTTGTAACACTATAAATACCTCTACCATATAACAATTGAGAACTAATGCAACTTTAGATACTCGAGGAAACTTGTTTTATTCTCTTAGATTGGTTTGCAATCTTTAAACTGAGTTCATAACCATTGGTTATCATTATATAATCGTATCCAGGATATCTCGTCGAAACCCGAACGGAAACGTCTCGTGCCGTTGAGCTTTTCCCACATCCCATTTTTTAGTGATCTCGACCGTTGATCTATATTTACATGTTGGATCTGGCTTACGCATGTACAAGTGGGTTCGACATTAGTTGAGTTCATTTTATGGGATCAACAAAACTTTTAACAGTAGCCAAAGCATATTAAAGGAATTAATATGATTATCTATAGTATAATACTTTTTAATTGAAAAGCAAAACAAAATGATAGTTGATCATTTAGAAAATTATTTCAGAGGTAACACAATAAAATATTATATTTATATCTTAGAAAACATGTACTTCAAGAACGAACCATATAGATAAACCAAAAGATTTTTCTCCTACAATAACATCAAATAATGGATAATTGTATCCGAAGGTTGGCTCAAAATAAAAATTGTTGATCTCCAAATCCAACAAGATCCGTACATCAACAAATCAGAAATCCTCTCACGTCCATGTGTATGTTATCTACACACTTGAGTACACATGTTAGAGGTACGGACTATTACTGAAAAATCTTCTACAAAATCTGATCAACATCTACTTCCGTTACTGAAAAGGAGTAGTTTGTCACTTTGAAAATTCCACATCTCTCAAATGTCTGGATATAAGAAGGATATATCCATCTCTATTTTGGAGTTGTAGGATCCGCTCTTACCTTTCATGGTAGAAAAAGTCTCCCTACGGTGTCAAGGATTGCACTTCTTTACATCAAATTTTCAGATTATCAACATGCGTGCATAGGAACTGTACAAACTAATCTAAGCCCTTGCTTGTTTCTCATTGTTGTACCCAAAAATGAAAATTTTGATCCTTTTTTTCAATTCTGAGTCAAATATTGCGGCTAATGCATAATAAGAGGTATAATATTGCAACTACTACTTTGGGCAACGGGCAATGTTTTTCTAAAAATTGGTAGAAAATGTGGAACAAATAGGGTGTAAATGCCAAAACTGTTATTGTCACCACGTTTTCAAATTTCGACATGTCCATATCCGATCCTCAACTCCTCTCTACTCTAAAGGTTCAAATCCAAATAGTTGGAGCCGTACCATCGTCAGTTACATACGGAGCAACTCTTCATTATCAAATGGTATACAAAATCCAAAATCGTTCTCTGGATTTTGCTATTCCTTAAGGGACAAAAGACGCTTTGCTTCTTCAGATGGATACCAAACATGTTTTCAGTTGTACTGAAGTTCCTAGACAAATTCGACAAATAGAACTTGCAAAACTTATCCCTGAATCTTGAATCACAAGTTGTAAGCAGTCACACAAAGCAGCCAAAGATTCCACTCCCATATAGTCCACCCAGCATTATTTTAGAAATAAATCTGATGGATCTATGGAAATCTATTTTAAAAAGGGTCAAAGTCCTGAAAAGCCCCTGTTTTCCAACCCAATTTGCTTTCACGAAAAATCAGTGTTCTAAAATGTATAATGCATTACGATGTGTCGAGGTCGAGGAATCACAAACTTAAGCGTGCCAATGCGAAGAATAGGTGTCATAATGCGTTATGTACTTTTAATATTATTTTAATTATTTCTTAGGTATTAAATATATTTTTATATAAAAAAAAAATAGATTTTTAATATANCAGCATTATTTTAGAAATAAATCTGATGGATCTATGGAAATCTATTTTAAAAAGGGTCAAAGTCCTGAAAAGCCCCTGTTTTCCAACCCAATTTGCTTTCACGAAAAATCAGTGTTCTAAAATGTATAATGCATTACGATGTGTCGAGGTCGAGGAATCACAAACTTAAGCGTGCCAATGCGAAGAATAGGTGTCATAATGCGTTATGTACTTTTAATATTATTTTAATTATTTTTAAGGTATTAAATATATTTTTATATAAAAAATAGATTTTTAATATATCATAAAAAAAGATTACCAAAAAAAAGGGACTTAGGCGGGATAATGCACCGCCTAGGCGCGCTCATTATCATGCATTTTTAAACCAGACACATTTTTATACGCATAGGTCGAATTCGACGCGTTTTCGACCCGCATCACGCCTAGGCGCGCCTTTTAGAACATGGCGAAAAATATTCCTGTAAATGCATTTTTTTGAAATGGAAGACTTATCTACAGTACAAATGCTGACTTTGATCATGATTTTTGGGGTGTTTGTAATTGTCTAAGCTATTTAAGAACTAAAGATGATGATGAATCTCCTCCTAGGCGAAGGAAACCGAAGAAAGTAAGGCAACAAAAGCTTTGTGAAGCTTTTGAAAGTAAAGAACTTACTGTTGGTTTACTTGGTAAGCCCTCAGGAAAATTTGATTACTATGTCAAATTCACTCCACCACCGGTGACAAATGAACCAATTGTCCTTTCGGAATGGGATGATGACAATGGAGACGTTTGCCGAATTTAAAAGTATTGGGATTGGAGAGATCATGATGAAAATCCCATATCACAAGCTGTGAAGCTGCATCTGCAGCTATGTTTCATCCTCCAAAGAACTTTACTCCCTCATAAAGTGTTGAAAATGATCACTCTGATCATATGTGGAAGGTAAAAATCCAACCACTAGAAAGGCTGTTGGATTTGTAGAGACTATTTCTCCAGTAGAAGCAGTATTATTCTGGCAGTTCAAAAATGCAATCAGACAGAATTCCCTACTTCAAAAAAATGATTAAAGCCAACAAAAGATCGAAAGGACTTTTAAACAACAAGCTACTACTCTACTCTCTCTAATTGAAGCCTATAAAAAAATAATAGAGACAATTCATAATGAAATCATGTCTCTAAAGACTTCATTTTGATACACGCGAAAAAGAAATTAAGGAGTTAAAAAACCCAATTGATTGCCATGGAATCCCGAAGTTTCTTTTCTCCATCCACAACATGGCATCCTTTGCCATTACTACAATCCTTAACTGATAGCCCATTTAGCTTAAATAAAAACCCAACTAACTATAAAACCGCTTCTCTTTTCACCCCTGAAGAACATGACAGAAAACTAAGGCCACCTAAAAGACTTATCCCAGAAGTCACCTAAAACCTCAAATAATCTTTCTCAAATGCCCCACAGATGATGATAAAAAAAAATCCTATCTCTACCTACCTAGAGAGATGTAAATCCCAAAATCCAACGACGCTTCAACCTTTTCTTATTTTTATAATAATTGAAATTATCTCTAAATCCTATGAATCCTTCTCTTCAGTGAAGATTACCAACATTTGTATATGGTTGATGAAACACAAAAAGATCCAAAGTTGAAGTACTATCTTGAGAATGATAATCAGGACAATATGATGATGAAAGAAAAACTACCCGATGCTGATGAAAGTCAACCAATTACAAATAATTACTATTTTCAAAATGGTGATTTATTTTTGAAATTAACTATTGATGATATGCTGCCTTCTCAATGGATATCAAGACTACAAGAAATGTTGTCGTGGGACACAACAGAACTAAAAAGCCCAATATGACTCATAATTTAGTCATAAAGGGAATTTTGGCAAGACTCATTGGTCTTATGAAAGAATAGTTCATATCTCTTGGAAATTATAAACGACGATAGTAGGCAAACATGTAGTCACTTGATGTCTTCTTTGATGATCTTCACAAGGAATTTTGTAGAAAATTAGATCATGCAAAGGAAAAAGCTAGTGAAGAATTCTTCAAATTAAAGTGTTGCTCTTATAAGACTAAAGAAGATAGACACGTTTAAAGAGATCATGAAGATATAATACATTCTTGGGAGGATGGATGATGACAATCTCAAACAACTTCTCTCGAATCTCTCCCACAAATTCTTTGTCAGGAAACCCATTGGATAATGGAATTAAGACGACAATTAATGTCTCAAGCGTCCATTGGAGAAATCCACAACTGGTATTGAAAATTCGAACAAACATTGTAATCAAATGGAGTTTTTTAAAGACTTCAATATGAAAGGAAAGCAATTCGGCAAGGCATGTGACCAATCAAACCAGAAGATCAAAAACAGATATATTGATAGAGAATCTAATTGTTAAAGACCCAGAAGATTCAAAAAAATAAAAATAAAAA
>CAIGRH010286083.1:0-11441 GCA_903798295.1 Fraxinus nigra | reverse complement strand
GAGAGAGAGAGAGAGAGAGGCAGCCGATATGTCGGTAGGTAGTTGAGAGTTTCAACCATTGCTTCATCATTTCTTCTTCCTCCCTTCCCTTTGTGATATTGTAGCCACCACCATCATCCTTTGTAGGTAGGAAAATAGAAGCAGCCAAAGTGCAAAAATGGTTGTGGGTTGAGCTTGGCTAAGGTGGTATTCATTTTCTATGCCTGGAATTAAAACTTTCTCTTGGATTTTAGCAACAAATGGTATTAGAGCTATTGGTGTTGATAAATATGTGATTTTTGGGTGCCAAAACCGAATGGAAAATGGCCAGAATCAACTAGAAAATCGGGCAGAAAATAGGGAAGAAATTATCCAGATTTTTCTTTAAGGTGTTGGATTGATTTTTTGCATTTTCTGGTCAAACGACACATTCTTTAGGGAAACCAAGACCACTAACGTGACATGCAGGTTGGGGCGTTTTGGTAGAAGTTGCGCGTTAGAGACACACATGTGTTGATGACAGCGCATGAAGCCTACGCGTAGCCATAGCGACAACACGTAGCAGTGCGTGAGGTGAATTATGGTGATGGCATCAAAAGACAGAATATTACGAACAATGTGGTGGAGCATGCAGTGATGTCGGATTTCAATTTCGAGTAATATAGTGAAATTTGGACGATCTTGCCCTTCGACGTTCGACTATCATTTTGTGTCATCACAGTTGCTGAAAGCTTTAGGGTGAATAGTGATAGCCATAAAGCGATGAATTTGTATCTCTCCTAGCATACGGACCAACATATATGGTCCGTTCGGTATCGTGTTCTTACATTTTTATTATTACAATTGTGGCTATCGTGTAGGATAATAACTTACTTTTCATATTAGAAGTCATCACGTGAGATGACATTAGGATTGAGGTTACCGTGGAGTGATAATCATTGCCTATTGCCAGTGACAGATCCAAAATATTAAGTCAGCTAGGGTGGTCGTTGATAACCGTAATAATAAGATTTTTTATTGATATTTAATTACATAATGTTAAAAAAATTTCAATTAGTATATAAATGCGCTAAAACGTAAAAAAACTCATACACATTTGAAAATATAATCAAATACAACCTAAAATAATTAAATAAAATACATTTTTCAATTATATATATACGATCAAGTTTCAAGTTTGTTTTTATGAACTCAAATGAAATAGTTTATGCATAAAATATAATTAAATGGTAAAGACAAGCTCCGAATTTACATGAAAGTTATGCAAATTTTTGAAAACAATGACTTTTAAAACTAAAATTACTTTTGGCCCCAAAAGAAAAAGTATATTTCAAACTTTTAAAAGAATAAAGAACATCACTTATATTGTCCAAATTTGAATTTTATAAGATAAATTAATAAAACCTAACAATAAAAGTATATATATCGTAGAGTAATGATTTGAGTCAATAAATTCTTTAAAGAAATTATTTCGAAAATGAAAACTAATAATATATAATTATTTCGTATTATTTATTAATTAAACAAAAAAGTAAAAACATATAGAATTGAACCCCATACTTCTAATGCAAAAGATAGTCCTTCTACCATGTGAGCTACACTTCTTGTTGTTGAACAATGTATAATTATTAATTAATATTTAGTTATTATTTACATATTTAAAAATTAAAAGGGAGAATGTTGTGAAAGAGAATCGAACCCAACAATCAAATGTGGAAGACAGATCCAAATGATCTACGCACTGTTTCGATAGAAATTCCACACACACACACACTTTTCTTAATTAATTTTTTTCTCAGCGAATCTAGCATGGGATGCGCGCCGGCTCGTCGAGGGCTGGATCCGCCCTTGCCTATTGCTCGACATGGGAATTATTTGTCTTAATTCTTTGTGAATTTGTTGTTAATTGTTTCTTCACTATTAGAATTGTATGTAATTTTAGGAAAGTTGTGTTTGACTATTCTATATGAATTGTATCTGTAGTTTCCTTATAGTTGTTATTGGTTGCATTTTGTGTTTTGTGTACTTTTTGGTAAGTTAGTGAGCCCAATTGGATAGTGACATGTGAGTTAGTTGGCCCATTTATTGGTAAGTTGGGTCTTGGATATTAGCCCATTTATTTGACTAGCTTGGCCTTTTAGTTGGTGGTCCAATTAATGTGTTTGGCCCATTTAAAAATAGGAGTTTTTTGGGCCCATTATTGGAGATAACATAATGCATCATTTATATTCACTTAGGTTGTTCCAACCGTGTTTGTGTGCTACAATAGAAGAGGGAGGAAGGGAGGGAGGGAGAGAGAGACAGAGAGAGGCAGCAGGCATGCAGGTTGGTATTTGAGAGTTTCAAAAATTGCTTCATTTTTTTCTTCTTCCTCCCTTTCATTTGGGATATTGCAACCACCACTGTCATCCTTTGTGGGTGGGAAAATAGAGGCAACCAAAGTGCAAAATGGTTTTGGATCGAACTTGGCTAAGGTGACGTTCGTTTGATTGTTTTCTGAGCTCGGAATTGAAGCTCTCTTGGATTTTAACAACAATATCATATCCACAATGAAAGAACCACAATATGCCCAAACTAACAAACCACTATGCAAATACCCAAAATACTTTTTAAAAATGACTTCTTTTCGGCTTAATATAGTATAAGGAACTCAATAAATATCTAGTTACTCAAAATTTCATTAAAAATTTCACATTGTACTTAGCTTTTGTTGGGTAGAAATTAAAATCTAAATTTTAATCTAAATTAAAGTCAATAATTAATTTTAATCACATATTTTATGAGACCCACAATTCTCAACCACATGTTTCATCAAATTTTATCAAAATCTACTATAAATCTGATTTTAATACCCATAAAACAGGAGTTTAAATGTGAAGGCAAACATAAGACCCTTTCATAGCTTTGAATATTATATTTATTAAATGCCTTGTAATTTGTAGCTATCCTAGGCTTCCTATCATTATTTATTTACACTATAGAAATTGTAATGCAATCAATGAATAATATAATATTACTTGAAAAATGAGTATTTATATTGAAAAAAATGAGTATTTATAGTGAAAAAATTCATTCGAAAGACTCTCTTCTTTGAAGAAAAGAGGCATCTACCATCCATGAGTCCCAACAATGATGATTCTCATTCAAGAAGAAAAAGGGAGATTTCTGAATAAGAGATCCTCCGGACTAATATCAATCACCGTGAACCCCACCACGAGCACCGTCAAAGCGATAGGATAACGAATTGCTTCGCAGAGAGGTGGAAAAATTGGTGCCAACGTGAAGAGTATAACGCAACAAAATGCTACTATGTAGCAGCTCCTTATACAAATACAAGAACAAGCAGACTATCAAATGCTCCAAAATGCGCCTCAAGCAGGCGTCTTCAACAACAGACCGAGGAAGAAGTGCATAGCCATGTTAGCCCTAGTAAAAAGGAAGCAAAAATGGATGTGTCCACAAATTACACATCTAGCTGACCTGCGCACGATCCAATTCCAAAGAGAGGATAACGTTCCTCCTGAATATGAGTGAGGGCGAAGTCTTCAGAGGCCTACTAGTGCCTTTGACAAGATTAGCCCTAATATTCCTAGAAATAGGTCCTTTCAACTGCCTCCAGTAGCAAGGTCTCATGATCACATCAGAATTATACGTTCCAAGATGTCCCGCCTCCTAGAAATAGGCAGGAGAGAAATCCAATAGAGGCCATGAGGAATCAAGTAGGACCCTCACAACTACCTCGGTATCAAGTTGGTGAGGGAGATTTATACGAGCCATGCAGGTCCTACGAACTGGATGACAACAATGACGCCCTCTCATTGTTGTAAGAGTTAAGGAGTGGCCACGTCCCAAGTCATTCGTTTCTCCAAGGACTCCCAAGTATGATGGAAAAGATGGCCCAGCAAAGCACCTTAGCAACTACATGACTCACATGAGCTTGAGGGGTGCCAAACCATCACTAAAATGTAGAGCATTCTACCTTACTCTTAGTGAAGTGGCCGAAATATGGTATAGTAGAATACTAGGAAGGAGAATCAAGAGTAGGTTTGAACTCGAAAAGGCATTCTTTAACCAGTACATATCTAACAAGGATAGAAAAGCCCATATTCAATGTCTCCAAGATATGAGGTGGAAAGTCAATGAAATGCTGAAAAGAAACTTAGCCCGTTTAATTAATGAGATGACCTACTACGAGCAGGTCACTGATAGAAATACACTCTCAGCTTTGAGGAAAGGCTTCAACAAGAACCCCACTACCTATGATGTATTAATGAAAATGATGAGAAGCGAAAATCTTCAATGAAGAATTGATTGATCACTGCAATAGAACCATTATGGGGCTCTCACTTTCCCAAAGGCGAAGAAGAGTACCCGTCTCCCACTTGGTGAACCAACAATGGACCCAAGCTAGGCATACAATTATCCCCACTTTGGGCTAAGCCCTCACTATAACCACTTTGAATGTTGTGCCTTTATTAGCTTATGAAGAGGTTTGACATAGCACCCTAAGGCAACCAACTTACTAAAGGGAAAGAGGCAAACAACGAGAGAATAGGCCTAGAAATAGGTCGTATTGCACCTATAATCGAGCCTACAGATATGATACAAATTAGTACATGTCATTACCACAATATATGGAGCGAATTGATCCTCGTGTGTCTAGAAGAAGTGATCATTCCATGCAAGTAAAGCAGTCTTTGTCTAGGCAGGACCCTCAACCTATAAGGGATGAAGATATATAGAGGCCCAGAAATGGGTAAAAATAAAGAAGACCCCCAGTGAAAGTGAATAATGCACTAATTCGAAAAATAGACACAATATTCGGAGGTCCATATATTGGAGGCAAAACCAGAAACGTCCAAAAGAACTAAGAAAAAGAGGCCAAAGACCCTCTAAATGGCTAGATACATAGTCAACAACAACCTCCAAGAGGCTAGAAATGTGCAACCCATCACCTTTATCCAAAAAGATACGATGGGACTGCACTATCCCCGTTGCAATGTCTTGACAATAAGAGCTGTTGTAGCACGCAATAGGCTGAAGTATATGCTAGTAGACAACGGGAGCTTCGTTACCACTCTATTTGGAACCACATATAACACATTGCTGGGAGATCGAACTCACCCCATGACATCTTCACTATATGGATTCATCGACAGCAACATTGAACTAAGGGACAAGATCACCATTGCAGTGGAAATGGGCTCACCCATTCCTGTAGCTCGCCATTACATGGAAGTCCGCCTACCATTAAGTATTAGGAAGTGTAATTCTAAAAGTGTTATGGAATATCACCTCCACCCATATGAAGTTTCCCATCAAATATAGCATTTCTACAGTTAGAGGTGATCAGATGGAAACAAGGAAATTTTACTTGAATTCTCTAATGAAAATCGAGCTTCGAAATATAAACATGGTGTTATTGGACACCAAAATGCTAAATGCACACGATGAAAGGCAGATTCCTAAATAAAGGAAAACTTCGAGATGGTAGACGTCTTCTGAAGATGGAAAGATCCATAAAGAAAGGATGACCCTCGAAGAAGGAAACATATACGATGAGTTGGACCTTCACATTATGTAGTACAACTCACAAATAGTTTGTTGGAAGAATAGAGAGCTTTCTAGTAGACCCTCAAGATCCCATCAAAGCACTACAAATGGAAACGAATCTACTAATGGAAGCCAATGAGAAGTTTAAAAACTTTCCTATACAAGAATTTTGATGCCTTTACTTAGAAGTACGAGGACATGATAGTCATTGACTCTAAGGTCAGTTGTCACAATCTCAAAATTGATCCCAAAGTTGCCCCGCATAAGCAAGAAAGGACCCTTAACCCTAAGAAATATAAGGCCCTAAATGAAGAAGTGGAGAAATTGATAACCAACGGTTTTATTAGAGAGGCCACATACCTAAAGTGGATATCCAATGAAATCCAATCTTGGTAAAGAAACACAGTGGCAAATTGAGGGTCTGCATAGATTTCTCCAATTTCGACCAAGCTTGCCCTAATGAGAGTTTTCTTCTTCTAAGAATTGACCAGTTCATGGACTCTACTGTGAAACGGGAGTTACTGAGTTTCATGGACATCTATTCGGGTTACAGTCAAATTTTCATATATCTCGCGGATGAAGAGCACATCTTTCATCACTAATAGAGACCTTTATTGCTACAAGGTGATACTCTTTGGGTTGAAAAATATCGAAGACACCTACTAAAGGCTTGTCAATACAATGTTTGTCGACCTCATTGGCAAAACTATGGAAGTCTATGTAGATAATATACTTGTAAAGAGCTTCAAGACAAAAGATTGTACAAAGTACCTAAAGGCAACTTTTCAAATTCTAAGGAAGTATAGGATGAGGTTAAACCCCTTTAAATGTGCATTTAGTGTTGCATCTGAAAAGTTCCTAGGTAATATGGCCAACCAAAGGAGAATAAAAGCTAACCCTGAAAAGATTAAAACCTTGATAGAGATGAGGTTCCCTTAAAAACTAAAAGATGTGCATTGTATCTTAAAAGTCATCGACAAATATCTTCCCTTCTTCAAAGTCCTCAAAAGAGAAAGAAGTTCAAACGAAATGAGAAGTGTGAAGAGACTTTTCAGAGGTTGAAGAAGTACATAAGACATGCCTAACTCCTCTCAAAACCAAAGGCTGATGAGCCACTACTAATTTATTTGGCATATCTGAGGAGGCCATCAACTCAATCTTTTTAAGAAAAGAATGCAACAACCAACTGCCTACTTATTATGTAAGCAAAGTCCTTCTACCAATGGAGGCTCACTTCCCAAACATGAAAAACCTTTCCCTCGTTACCGCGTCAAGAAAGTAGGGCTTACTTTTAGACCCATAGCATACATGTACTAACAAACTTTCTATTTAAGCAGGTGCTTCAAAAGCTTGATACTTCATGGAGGCTAATGAAATAGGCTATGGAACTAAGTGAATTCGATATTATTTACAAACTGAGAACCTCCATCAAAGGTTAAGCCCTTGCAGACTTTGTAACGACATTCACCAATGCCTTTGAAATAGATGTGGCTATGGAACCTATTACGGGCCCTCAGAGGCCATCCATTTAGTCCATCCAGGTCATTCGCCATGTATTGCGCTACTTAATTTTGTGCTGCCACATGGTGGACAAACTAGATTTGCACTAGGCGAATTGAATTTGCACCGGACGAAACTAAATTGGATTGAATAAACTGAATTTGATGCCCAGAACCAAAACGCTACTGCTCATCTGTAGAAGAGCCGAACTCATCTGCCATACACTACGAATGCAAAGCCCCGCACTCCGCTACGTCTCACACACCTCCCTCCAGCTTACCAAAATCTTTTATGAGGACATCTCTCCAAAGTCAAGTCCTTAGACTGATTGATGGGATGTGTGATAGGCTACAAACGATCAACTCATGTTGCTATGTCAGAAATCATTTAATGCCAGCCACCCTATGGATTGACAGATTGACGCCTATGAAGGGATGACCCATCCGAGATCCGAAAACACGTGTCCCCCATCCAACAACTCTCTTCTTCCTTTCTCTAGTATAAATACCCCCACACTATAATAAAGGAGTTCCCATTCTGATCTTGTCATTCTAGTCTTTTAAGTCTAAAAAATCTTTCATTATATTTACACACATTCTCAACCGGACTTCACTTTTCAATTTACTGAAATACTGAATTGACCATCGGAGTACTCACGACCACTTTCACCCAACTGAAAAAGGCTACGAGTGACTAAATGTGTGTTACCGTGTGTAGGGAAGAGCTTACGTGGAGTCGCGTTAGCCACGTGTCATAACTATTTTTAGAGATCAATAGATTGGCGTCATCTGTGGTCTCTTACTTAAAGAGTTCAACCTCTCAGCCCGTTTCTTGTAAACAGCCAAGGTAGTTTTCAATTCCCTCGCCCTAGCCACACTTCAACGGATTGTGGTGAAGTCAGGCCTCAATGGTTTCTTCTTTAAAAATTATCTGCAAGAAAAGGAAATGTTAAGTGTATTCAGATAAGTTTGCTGATTATATCCTAATCGAACCAAAAATTAAAGCTCACCTTGAGTTTCCATTAACCCGTGTAGAGTGAAGCTGGTGTTTTTGTCAATCAGCTCGCTGAAGTCCGATCAAGGGCTGTTGGTAGATGTAACTGATGATGTCCCACTGCTCTTTGAAGATCTCACGCCTCAGTAAAGAGCTTGCAAACCACGAAAATATTAAGTAATAAGAAATCGTTCCAAGTAAAATTAGCTAGGTAAGATGACTTACTAGTTGTAGAGTAAGAAGTGGAGATAGTAAGAAGAGCCATGTGGTCATTCTCCATGGTGTCCCATCTCCCAGCAACCTAGAACTAGTACTTTCGCCACTCTTTCAGCGAAGAGGGCATATCTACCATGAATGGGGAATGAGATCCCCAAGGAGTCAAATAACACCACCCCCCACTTTTTTCACCCCCGGCTATGCTCTTAGGGAAGTAATAGGATTGGAAAACACTAAAAGGCATATCTACACCTAAGTTGGTCTGACGCCAAAGCATCCACGACCTAACCATCTGAGCCCAAGAGTTTGGGTGGAGTTTGGTCGGAGCCAACCCATAGGAGTGGAGGACTAACCTAAAGAATGGGTAAAAAAGGAGTCTAAGGCCTACCTTCAATAGGTTCTCACTTATGACCACACAACCCAGCCTCGAATAACATGCCCTCTCGTTAGGGTTTGGTATTATGAGGTTTATGTTATCAAGAATCCTAAAAACCCGTCTACTTCCGAGGTGATTTTGGAGGGACAGCTAGAAGGCCCCTTATTGGATAGAAGTGTCCACGGGTGAGACGTGTAGTCTCCATATGTTTTCTCCCGTCCTGATCACTTTTCTTATTTCGCCCCGAAGAGACGACTATTGGATCTTTCATAATCAAACTCTCAACACTTCACCTCTCCCAACTAATAGAAGTGTTTCCAGATGTCTCAGAAGTCATTCAATCAAATTTTGAAACAAAATGAAGCGAGTAAAGAATGAATAGTTTACCTAAAAAGTTATATGTCAAAAGGGAAGACGATCGCCGTGAAATTTTGAAAAGGTCCCCGGGGTTTCAAAGTCTTGGTCACTGAAAAAATGGAAACAGAGTAAAACTAGAGGTAGAAGGGAGAAAAATAAGAGTTTTTACAAAGTAAACTTTATGAAATGAAGGAACTTAGCCTTATATAGGTGTCTCAAGTTCACCCCGCTGTTATATCATTGTTGATCACATCTTGGACGTCCAAATCTACGGTTCATCATAACCGTTGAAACCAAATGTTACGTAAGTCGATGGTCCTGATGAAACGGTGTACTTCATGTGCCAGCCCAAGTGCGTCGTCTTTAGCTCTCTCAGTCGTTGCCATGATTAACATTTATTGCCTGGGAGACGTGTATTGGAAGCAAGCGATGCCCACAAAAACTACGTTAGGAAGACGCGAGAATTGCCAAATCATTAGCACACAACCTAAAGCTATCTTATTAGTAGATACTTCGTCCTTCAGCCAAGACGTCGCTTCTACCACAACTTTTTTCAAAGTTTCCAATACTCAATGCTTCGTCCTTCAGCTAGGATGTTGTTTCTGCCACAACTTTTCTCAAATTTGCCAACACTCAAAGCTTCATCCTTTAGACAGGACGTCGCTTCTACCGCAACTTTTCTCAAAGTTGCCAATACTCAACGCTTCGTCCTTCAGCCAGGACGTCGCTTCTGCCACAACTTCTATCAAATTTGTCAATACTCAACGCTTCGTCCTTCTGTCAGGATGTCGCTTCTGCATACCTTTTTGTTTCTTCTACAACAACTAGTGCGTACACCCCATAAAATGACATGATATAGCCACATCAATAAAGTCCATGCAATATATAAATATCCATACACGGACTTGAGGGATTGTTGTTATAGGCCTTCAGAGGTCCTCCACCTTGTCCATCCAGGTCATCTGCCATATATTGTGCTACTTAATTCTGCGCTGCCACAAACTGGGTTTACACCAGACGAACTGAATTGTATTGAATGAATTGAATTTGATGTCCCGAACTGAAATGTTATTGCTCACTCGTGGAAGAGTCGAACTCATCCACCATACACCACAGATGCAAAGGCTCGTACTCTACTACGTCCTACATTCACTTTCCCTAGCCTACCAAGATCTTTTATAAAGAGATCTCTCCAAAGTCAAGCCATTAGACTGATTGATGGGACGTATGGCATGCTACAAATGGTCAACTCATTTTTCTATATCAAAAACCATTTAATGTCCGCCAACCTATGGATTGACAAATTGACGCCTATGAAGGGATAACCTATTTGAGATTCGAAACCACGTGTCCCCCCATCCAACGATTTTTTTCTTTCTTTTTCTAGTATACATACCCTCACACTATGATAAGGGGGTTCCAATTCTGATCTTGGCATTCTAGTTTTTTTAAATCTAAAAAAAATTTCCCTATATTTACACACATTCTCAACCACGTCCCGATGACCACTTTACCATAGGGCATCACTTTTCAGTTTACTGAAATACTGACTTGACCTTCGGAGTGTTCACTGCCGCTTCCACCCCTACCAAAAAAGGCCACGAGTGACTAAAGGTGTGCTACCATGGGCAGTGAAGAGCTTACATAGAGTCTCGTTCTGTTGGCACATGTCGTAACCATTTTTTGAGGTCAAAAAAACCTGTTGAGCCTCCTACTTGGAGCTTTTTTGTTGATAGATCTTCTAGAGAAGCAAGCTATAGGGCCGAAGTAGTATGGTTAGTCCGAAAGGCTACAAGCTTAACCTGTTCGATAGGGTTCAGATTCAAAGCCTCCAACAACATTGCTGAGTATGAAGCACTTCTAGCTGGACTTAGATTGGCAAAGGAGATGCAAGAAAAGGTTACTCATCAGTAACAATTCTCAGCTAGTAGTAAGCTAAGTAGATGGAAGCTTCACCACAAGAGATAAAGGTATGGCTGCATACCTAAAAATGGTTGTAGATTTCGCGTCTTAAAAACTCCCATGCTTATGCCTTCTCAAATTTGGCAAGCAACAAGGACTCTAATCTGCTCAAAATACTACATACTGAACATCTTGCTAGACCCTTTATCTCAAAAGGTGAAAAAGTGATGTGAACTGAAGGTACCCCATCATAGATGCAACCAATTATTGCATTCCTTGAAGATCGTGTCTTAACTAAATGTATGGTTGAATCTCACAAACTTATAAAAAGAACCACACACTTCATTTCCCAAGACAATGTGCTATACAAGATAGGCTTCTCCTCGCCTCTCCTTTAATGCATATGAGGAGAAGATGTGACTTATGTCCTCCGGGAGATTCATAAAGGTGTATGTGGAAAATCATACCTGAGGACCCAAACTTGTACAAAAGGTGTTTAGACAAGGATACCATTGGCCTACCTTAAAAAAATATACACTTCAATTTGTGTGAAAGTGTGATAAAT
>CAIGRH010286073.1:0-14743 GCA_903798295.1 Fraxinus nigra | reverse complement strand
TAAACATGAAGTGTATCCATTAGTTTACAAGTTTGTGACATTAACCTTGGTTCTTCCTGTGGCTACTGTTACAGTCGAGAGATCATTTTCTACGATAACTTTGGTCAAAAATCGTCTGGGCAATCGAATCGAAGATCAATAGTTGAATGTTAGTTTGATTGCATATATTGAGAAAGATGTATTTGACAAGATTGAAAAAGATGTAATTATGGAACGTTATCAAAATATGAGAACACGTAGAAAACAATTTTAATAAAATATATCTTACTTTAATGTTTTCGTTACTTTTTGAAAGTTTGATTGTGCCCCAACATAAAAAGTATGTGTCCTTCCCTGAGTGAATGTACTTTCTTTTTATTGCATTCTTCAATGAGAATGCACCTGCTCTTGAATATTGTAGATCAAAATTCAAGAATCCGTTGTCTAATTCATTGACTATGATCTCGACCAAAGAATTGGTGAGGAATTAATTACGTTAGAATTTAACTCATATAGTCATGACTTCAAATGTAGACAAAAAAAATGGTTACTATAAATTCATTTATTGATTAGTGAAATTTGTATCATCGTATTTTGGTTAAATAAATTCACACCACAATTTTAATTAATTAAGCTATATTTTAATTGAATTAAAAATTCATAATCTTTACTCACTCATATTTATGTCGCAAAGTTTTTTTCATTGCATTTTTATTCTCAAATTAACATAAATTATTCCTAATTTTTTTCTTCGAAATAGAGTAAAAAGATTCACTTGCCCATAGTATTTTTAAATAAGCACAACAAATAATACTATAAAAATGCGATTAAATATTTGACCCTCATTTCAAAACACGTTAATAATATTTTTTTAATGAAAATAATGATTAAGGACAAGATTTTCTGGTCAATGAGGTATTTAAGAAAAAGAATGTAATGATGAAAAAGTTAAGGATATAAGTGTAATAATGAATAAAGATTAATGACCTTTAACATAATTAAATGTGGTGTATTTATAAAAAGATATTCAGTGAATATGATCGCCCTTGCATTTTTTGACCTTCTGTTAACAGAAAATTTAAAATCTTTTTGACTATTACAATTAACGTACTGTGACACTTAATATTAAAAGCCCAACAATAATTAATCAAGAGGTGGTGAAATGGTTTTCAATATTTTTTCTAAAATAAATTCAAGTCTTAAAAAAACAATATACTAACAAATATAACAGTTCAAAAAATATGCACAAATACAAAGATAATTAAGCACGAGTGATTTGAGCAATATAAAGACGGTAAGTAAAAGGGAAGAGAATGCAAACGATGTCGTTATGGAGGTTCGATCCAAAACATGATCTACGTCCCCAATTACCAAACTCTCTTTCACGAGCAAGACCTTTTTCACTATATTGATTGACTTATGGTGCAATCCAGCCTTTTACAAAGCTTTCGGTGATTTACAAGCAATGATTTTTTCAGGACATCTACACGATCCATAATTCAAATAAATTTACAAATGAAATCTTCTCTTCTTAATGATTGATAAATTCAAAGTTGAGTACAAGAAGAGAAATAAGCTAACACTTTAATAGATAGCAATGAATAAATCTCAAGAGTTAGATTTGAAAAACTTTGATGAATGAAATGATTTTCGAAGTTGAAATCAATCAAAAGTTTTTCAAAACCAAAAATGATTTGATAATAATAAATAAAATGAGAAATTAAAGCAATTTTGGTTCAAAAGAATCTCAATTGAATGCTCTAAAGTTGTTGTAATAAATGACAAGTGAGTTGGTATTTATAGAAGTGAAAAATGCCAAATTTTCTATCAAACAGGATGACCAGTCCGGTCGACCGCCAATTTTCGGATGACCAGTATAACCATTTGTAAAGAAAAATTAGAAGTTAAAACGATCAAATTTTGGACTTTGAAGAAGTCCCGTCACCCGCCAGTTTTAGCCGGTCGACCACCCCGACAGTTGGCGGTCCTCGTTTTGACATTGTTTGTTCTGCTTTAAGGGTTTTGAAAAGTATGGTCTTTCAGAGAGCATTTTTCACTAACTTTTCAAGATAAAAAGAAATTTATAAGTCAAGTTATTTTTAAAAGTCATATTTCACTTGATCGAATCATCGTATTAGAATTACTTTTTAATGCACCATGTTTTTAATGCATGGAACGGTTTTGAGCTACCGTCATTCATGCCATACATCAAGGTGTTGGTACCTTTACATTTTTAGCTATGAAAACAAGTATTTGATCTTGCTCCGAAATTTGGCTCTTAATTTCTTGAATGTGGCTTCGATCTTGACTTTTTTCAAGAGTTCGATTTGTGATGATAGATTTTGATCTTTTGACGTCCATTGATCAATTTTCCTTTATAATCACATGAATTCAACTCGTTTGTAAGTAAGACCAATTTGTTTGTTATAATCAAAACTTCGAGGTTTCAAATTAACCATAGGTAACAATTTTCCTCTTTTCGATTATGATAAGCAATATGATTTGCAAGATAATATTGAACAAATAGTAAGGAATATAAATCCTAAATTTTGCATGTGATCTATATATTCCCCATATTTTTTACAAACCAATAATCGAACACTTTAAAATATATGTTTATGACGGCAAAATATTTTCGATTATTATCACAAGCATTTCATCATCATCATCATCATCATCATCAAGTATCGTATCATCATATCATATTGCATTCATCATATTATATTTTCCCCCTTTTGTCATAAATAAAAAACATACCATTAAGAATAGAACACAACACAGGATACTACACAGATAGATTAGAGCATAAGCTAACGAAAAGTAACGATACAAAGAAGATAGAGCAACATAAGGCCTAAAATACATATGCATAAAGTGTATCTAAGAATCCGGAGGAGGCGTAGGTGGAAAGAGTGCATCGAACCGAGCATAAAAGACGTTTTGTTGAGCTTGCGTTGCCTCTTATTGAGTGGTATAGTAAGTATAGAAGGCATCTTGATGGGCATGCATCGCTGCTTGTTAAGCTTGCATGGCATCTTGTTGGACTTGTAAATGGTGAAGCATCCTGCCAAGCCTGTCGATGGAAGATGCGAGGGAATCGATGTGACCGTTGAGGAGATTGTAGTGGTCCTCGGTAAAAGTAACGCTTCCTGAAGGTGGTGGAGCACTCAATCCCGGGATGTTATGAGGAGGACTAGGAACCTGTGGCTCTAACTTTGTCTTCAGCTTCTTCGAGAGGTAAAGTCGAAGGTCCAGATTCCGGATCAAATCTCTTAGTATGGGCAACCCATTGCCCATGTTCCGTAACAATTTTGATGCTCTTAAGAGTGTGAATATTGATAGTGTCGATGGATAGAGTGACTCGAAGACCTCACCATTTAGAGGAATTTCAAAATGTTAAAGATTTTTAGTGAGGATATGTTGTAGGGTAAAACCTTGATGCGAGTAGCGGAGTTGACAATTTTCATATGACCAATGGCAATTGTTAAAAAATATAATTTTCATCCAACCTAAAAGGAATTGAGAAGGAATGTCTCGAAGTGAGTAACTTCATCAGGATGACCTTTCCTAGGGAGGATAATATGGGCAATGATAATGTGTAAAACTTTACAAGGTAAGGCAAGTTGGTTTGAATTGAGTTTTATCGGATGTTCGAAGTCTTTTCCGGTTACTTGACGACATGCAATATTATGATTGTAATTTTCACATCGTGGGTGAGCCATATGACAGAATACTTGGTTTGCACATTCTTCTAACTCAAGAGGAGAACGTATAAGAGTTTTAGTCATCGTAAAACATTTTCCTTTTAGTAAACAAGAAATGCTACCCGTACGAGGAGTATATACCATATTTTTGTAAAAATCTCTCATGAGCTTAGGATATGCGTATTCTTTCATAGATGCAATATAGACCCAACCCATACCTAAGAAGAATTCTTCAATATGAAATTCAGGTACTTGAAGAGAAAATATTGCAAAATCTACACTTTTACCTATAAGGATAGGTGATTTATCAAAGTGATTTTCTGGCACCTGGGGCTCATCCTCCGATGAAGAAGAAGTTGGCATTCTCTCCCTCCTTGGTTTCTTACTCAAAATTTTGACCTGTGGCATGATGAAAAATAGAGAAATATCTCTAAAGAGGCGGTCGACCGAAATAGTGAGAAAGATAAAATTGTAGAGGGAAAAAATGGGGATTTTAAGATTTTGGGTCATAAGGAACTCAGAAAAAAACATATTCTATCATGGCTGCTTCTACTTCATACCGTGAGTCTAAGACGAAAAATGAGCAAGTCCAGTATGTGAATGCCAGAAACTTTAGTAGGAGAGAAAACTACTCAAAAAACCAGTACCATCCAATACTGAGAAACCATGAGAACCACTCTGATGGTAATAATGCGAACATGTTGCAACCACCACATAGGTTCAATAATCCGGCTTTTGAAGAAAAGCCATCACATCACTGATGGATATCTTAGGGATCTTTATTTCAAAGACAATGGCAAGATTCAACAAGGATGAGTCCAGACTTGACAATATTGAGACTTGTGTGACCCACATGGAAGCCACAATGAAGAAATTAGAAGAACATATTGGTCAACTTGCAACTGCAATAACCTTCCGACAGAAAAGGAAATTCCCTAGCGACACAGAGGTTAACCGTAACGCCGCATTCTTAATTCTTTTGATTACCATGTCTATCTTAATTAATTGCATTAATGTTATACTTACTGTTTAATATTATAATTATCTTCATCTTTACTAATTATATTGTTGTAGTGGAATGTACATTGAACGCCTTAAAACGATCGATGTGCCTTGTAGTTCTAAACTTAACATAAATATAATTTCATTAAATTAACAATTCAATTTACCTTGATGCCCTTGACAATTAACTTATTTATTAAATTTAATTATGATATGTTTATAATTTCATGTCATCATTAGCCACTACATTTAAATTGAACAATAGCATACTTTATCATTTCAATACCCATAGTCCCACACATGTGTGTATACATAATGATATATTTGTATTTCTATATTTGTATTTAATATTATATGTCTACTCATTTCCTACATATACGAAGTTTGAACGTGTAATACATTGAGGTCAAATTCTGGGTTGATTTAATTGGCCTTTCTTTTTGGTGTGCCTATTTTACTATATGAGAAATTCCTTGATTCACGTAGACAAACTTTTAATTAAATAAATAAGAACTTTATTGATATGTGTAAATACTAATAAATTTCATCGACTAGAATAATAAAAAATAAAAATAAAATGTATTCTACCTCCAATTTGGTGTCTTTATAATCATTGGACATATATGTTATGATTTCCTATAGTAATTATTTTAAATGTTTACTTACTAGAAAATTTTTCAGACTATCCAAACATGCTTAAGTAGTTTGTATGCTTGTAGACGTGAAATTCATGAACATTTCAAATTGCTGGTCAATGGTGTACATGCGATCCCCAAGTACAAGTCTTGTGGTTTATAACTCATTGTAATGCACATTATTAGAATTTCTTTTCTACTCATCATTACATGATTTAATCCTTCGTAATTTCTTGTTTTGCATCTGAGATGTCCGCCAATTAGTATGATTTTGCATCTCATTGTAGTGGAAAGATGGACACACAAATTAGTTTCAAAGTATCTGAAATTTAAATTATTTTCTTCAATTGTGTGAGTTTAAGATGCACTTGAAATTTAAAGTATTATCTTCATTTGTGTGAATCTAAAATACACTAAATGCTAAATTGGTATTCAAGATGAAAATAAAATATAAGTATAGTAATAATAACATCAAATGGTGAGCTTGGAGATTTTTTCTTAATCAATGGTAATGAACTAGGACATTTGGCACGTTGAACAGTAGCTAGCTTAGGACATCTCCACTTGCAAAGTAAACTCATGACGATTTCTTGTAAATAAACTCCCTTGTTTTCACGCATATGTTATGTGGTTAAATGTATAAATGTGTTATCTTATTTGTCTTTATGTTAACATGATATTTGATTATTATGTTTTATGTTGTTATTGTTTCTCATTACATATATATACATGTCAATGCATCCATAAGCATACATAAAGTTTCAAGAAATAAAAGTTTCCAAATGTCAATGAGTAATGAAATTCTTTTAAAGATATGTATCCCAAAAGTCTTGTTACGATGTGTGTGTATATGTCATGAAAGGTGTGAGTGGAAAATGGAGCGTGGGGGACCAACAAATCCGATCAATGTTCAATGATAATATTAATGCTAACCATTTTGAGGTACTATTTGTAGGACTCGATCGGGTTCCAAATAATAATTGTCCACTACATTCTATTTGGCTAAGTGATACACCAAGTGAGCTCACGACATTAATGTTAAGTTTTTAAAGAACTGAAAGAAAGGAGGGTACATAATGAAAAACACTTTTTATTTTAAAGTAATTTGTATGCATATCATAAGCATGCATTATATGCATGAGGTTTGCTTACTAAGCATTAGCTCATCCCATGTTATCACTTCCTATTTTGATATGATGGAAGCAAGATATTCGAGATGACGATTTGTCGTGACACAAACTCTGTACTATCATATTTAAATGTTAAATTCATTTTTGTAATTAAAGTTAACATTCGATTTAATTGTTCTATATTTTATTAAGGACGACTTATTTTAAAACAATAAGTCATTGATATTTATTACGTTAAATAAAAATTTAATCATTTCAGTATTTATGAATTTGAGAGAAAGTTAAAATATAATATATCCAAATTTAGGTATCTAAATTTGGGGATGCTATATTAACCCAAGGGAGCACTATAATGCCATCACATTAGAGAGTGGAAAAAAGCTTGAACAGGGCAAGCCTACAGAGGTTGTGGTTCCTACACCTGCTTCAAATCATATTGATGAAGAATTGGTTGAAGAATAGAAAATTAAGTAGAGGTGACGAAGAATAACTTTCGGCCTAACTCAATATTATTCCCAAATAATCCTCCCATTTTGAAGCGAACTGTCTTATCCACAGAGGTTCTTGAAGAATAAATTTGATGAGAAGTTTGCCAATTTTTTGGAAATCTTCAAGAAGATTCACATCAATATTCCTTTCGCTGATGCTTTGGTACAAATGTCAAATCATGCCATTTTTTTAAGGAAGTGATGTCAAAGAAAAGAAAGCCAGTGGAATTTGAGACAGTTAAGTTGACAAAAGAATGTAGTGTCATTCTCTAGAAGAAGTTCCATTAGAAACTAAAAGATTCAGGTAGTTTCATTATTTCGTGCACAATTGACACTTCTTTTGAAAATTCATTGTGTGACCGGGAGCTAGCATCAATTTGATACAACTATGTGAAAAAATTGGGCCTTTGAGAAGTGAAACTAATCACAATCACTGTGCAACTAGCTAATAGATCCATCACATACCCCAGAGAGATCATTGAAAATGTGTTGGTTATAGATGACAAGTTTATTTTCCAGGTGTACTTTGTGGTTTTGGATATAGAAAAAGATCAAGAATTACCATTAATTCTTGGTCGGCCAATCTTGGCGACTGGGAGAGCTCTGATTGATATCCAATGATGAAAACTGACACTGTGGGCTATGAAGAGCAAGTCATGTTCAACATTTATCAAATGAAGAAATCCTCAGAAAAAGTCAACACTTGCCACACAATTCAATCAATTGACGTAGTGGAGGGTAAAAATATCAAAAGAGAATTGTTCTATGACCCTCTAGATCAATACATGGCAACCAGTTACTCAAAGATTGATACAACTGCTACTGGAAGCTACACAAGGACCAAGGAAGTGGTGGATTTCATCTTAACTCAAAAAGCCAATCCACCTGATAGAAAGAAAAACTACATTGAAGAATCTTTAAAACATCCCAACATTTTCAAATTTAAAAAGGTTTTGGAGGCTATACCGGATTTGAAGCCACCTCATAATCCTAGTGGTCATACTATATTGAAAAAGAGTTCAAAGCCAAGGAACAAGTTCGAAAACATGAAGGAAATGCCTCATGAATATCCTACTTAAGGCAATCTAACAATGCCAAGCTATGAAATTAGAGAAGCGCTTTTTGGGAGGAAACCCGAGCTTTTTATATTTATATCTCTTACCTTTAGATATTAATTTATATTTTAATTAGTAGTTTATTAATGACTTAGCTTTTCTCATAGGAAATCTCAAGTTTGGGGAAAAAAGCTAGAGTCAGAACCCATCATCACATCACCATGATGCCAATAGCAATGAAAACAACTAATATTTTCACTCGGGGAAGTCCTCTTCTGTTTTCTCTAATTTCACATTGGGGAAAATGTTTAATTTAAGTTTGGGCGTTGAACTATTATTTGTCTCATTGCTTAGTTATTTTTATGTGAATTTTTTTTACCATGTGTTAAAAATAATTGCATACTTGCGAGAGTTAGATAGCGTTGCAGGCCATGATGTATATAATTGAGAGCACGTGTTAGTTTATGGATTGTAATGGAGTTCACTGTTTTAGTTAATTTTTTTGGCCTATTCATGTGAAACATGAAATTAAATATGCATGTGAATTAATTGTAGTGTTGTACATGAATATGTTGATTCATACTTATATGTTGAAATAGAGAACTTAGATATTCGATCCTATAACCTATTTCCATACATGTTGAAAAAAGATGTTGGTATGAAGTGTCGTTAACTTTCAAGTATAAGCTAGGTAATGACAACACGCTAATTATCTAACCCTTTTATTTTTGAGTTTTTTGTAATAAAAAAAAAAAAAAAGAGCATTGCACTTGTTGACTCTATGCCTCACGATGACACATTTTGACTTGAGTTAGTAAGTCCATTGGGGTATTTCGAAACTCGTTACCCTTTGCCTAAAAAGTTGGGGAACTATAGACTAAAGCTTGTTATATGGATCAAGAACTGAAGAAAGGGTAAGGATAATCTTAAGCTATAAAGACAATATCAAAATATGCAATTAAATGTGCAATAGTGACTAAATTTTAAGGGCTTAGATAACTAGTAGGTTTGAAATTCTTAGTATGAGCTTGATTGCCAAGACACTCAAAGTTGGGAGAATCATCACATGCATAAATTGTTGACTTTACCGGGTAGACTAAACCAAGTTTGAGAGATGCAAGAAATTAGAAATTGGAAACAAACTTTAGAATGCTCCTTGGGAAGAGAATAAAAGAAAACAAGTTTGAGGTGTATGTATCATAGGAACGGAGAAATGATAGATTTGATTTTTAAGGTCATGAATTGGATCAACTTATAAATGTACAACATTGCACTTGATTTTTCACACACACGCGTGCGCTCACACACACACACACCCGTTTTGCATTGAATATGTAAATTGCTTTTGCATCATAACTTTAACGTACTTCATGAATTTGATATCATGTTTTCAATCCTGAACTAGCTAGTTAAATAAATTTGTTTTAGGTGACTTTGTTTGCTTAATTTTGTTTGTGTGTTTCACTAGTCTTTTTATTTTGTTTTGTATTTGTTCAAGAACTAGCAAAGTATTGAGTTTGGGGTATTTGATAAGTGATTTTCACTCATTGTTTTAATGCCACTAAAAATGATATCTTAGTTGTTTGTGAGCAATTTAGAATGTTCTGATGTGTTTGTTCGTGTTATTTTATAGGTAAGGTAGATAGGTGTAACTGGTGAAAGTTGAAGCTTGAAGGAATCAAAGAGTAAAGGAGAAGAGGAATGGAAAGAAGCATGGTCGAAGAACAAACAAAAGCCAAAAATCAAAGGTGGAAAAGTTGCGTTGCCAACACCATGGCTCGGGAAAAAAAATGGGCAGAGTTATGGCGTTGTAGCACCATGAGAGCTGAAGAAAACCAGCGTCATGGCGCTGCAGCGCTAAATCTCACAGAATAGCAACGCTACAGCACTACAAAGCCAGCGTCGAAGCACCACTAGGCGAGAAAACGGGTTTTTAAATTGTTGGATTCTTTTGAAGCCTCAATCCTTTCCCAATTTATTCAAGATTTGAGAAGACTATAAATACAACCATGACCACTTTGAAAAGGGGAATTGAAGGGGGGCAACATTCAATAAATCAAGAAAGAAGGCAAATTGAGAAGAAGATTGATTCAACTATCTAAAACTAATAATTTTATTTTTCTTCTCTTCATATTTTTTTTTTTATGAATTGTATAGATTTCATTTCTCTTATCATGAGCTAAATAATTATTTTAGGGATTAATTAGCCAAAACCTAAGGATGTGATATGATTTTGTTTTAATTATTTCAATGAAATTCTCCAAATCCATTTATTTGTGTTGTAGATTTAATGCTTTCAACTAATTGACTACTAATTAAATAATTAGATGCTAGTCAATTTTAGCACTCGAGAGAAGAGAATTTAGGCAAGATCACAATAATAACACAACCTAGTTTTTATAGGTTTTGAGAGAAAGTGTAAAACATAAGAAAATTGTTCTATCTAAGAACCACGATCTTAATAAATCTTGAATTTAATTCGGAATAGAGATATTTGAATTAATTTTTAGGATTAATTTTTACCTGACACTCAAGAGAGGGAATAGAATTACATTAGGATTCTTACTCATAAACATTTTTTTATTATTATTCTTACTTATAAACATGGAAAATTGATTAGAGATAACTAGGTATGTGAAAATCATATTTGATAGTTTGGTGAAATCATAACTTAGGCTCTACTATATTGGTTAATTTGTATTACTTGCATATATTCGTTGAATTTGTTACAATCATCCATAATTTAGATAAAACATTGATTTAAAAAAAAAAATCATCTAGATAAAATAGTTGTTATATAATTATAGCACTTAGTATAAAATTGAATATCGATAACTGTGGTTCGACACTCTAACTTCATTCATATATTACAAAACTTGACAACATACACTTGCAATATAATTTACGTTATATAAAACACATGACAAGCTAATCAACCCTTTTCACACCTCTACAATTTTCCATCATTTGTCGTAGATAAATGAGTTATATGTAGTAGATGAGAAAGAGACTTGCTTGGAAAATAAAAACTTACCCCATTAAAGAAAATGATTTCCTTATTTTTGAAGAAAACATGGTCAGGTGAGGAATTAATGAAATACATTGTTTATGAAAAAAAAAATGTTAATCTTATACCAAAAAAATAAGAACTTTGAAGGAAAAATGACATTCTCCATCAACACATTCTTAATGGAAAAAAAATCCTTTCAAACTCATTAGTTTAGGACGAGTCGAGAGCACGCAGAATGACGTGAATTGCAAAAGGAATATCTGGCAAGATCCCATATTCCCACTCCCAGCTGGCCGGCACAATTCGCATAAAAAATCAGAGTCCATTGGATACTAGAATGAATCCTGCACCATCACAAGTCTTACACCCCCGAAAATAATACGAAGAGGAGATTCTTTAACATCTCAAATTCTCACAGAAGAAATACACAGAAAGAAGAGAGGGAGAGGGAGAGGGAGAGGGAGAGGGAGCATGGGGCTTGAAGGGAAACAGAGGGAAGAAGGAGAGGGAGTAATGGCTACAGATTTTTTCTGGTCATATACAGATGAGCCCCATGCCTCTCGCAGAAGGCAGATCCTCTCTCAGTATCCTCAAATCAAACAACTCTTTGGCCCTGACCCCTTTGCTTTCCTCAAGGTATATATGGAGGAATCTATATGCATTCTTCAATTTTCAAATGTGGGGTTTTTCAGATCTGTGCTAAAACTCGTAATGTCGTGTGAAAGATTCACTCTTTTGATAATGTGTTGGATTTTTCTTTTTGAATTATGCATTTATGTTCAATTTCAAAATCAGTAATCACATTCGATCTCATTTAAATGTTGTATTCACCGTTTATTGATGGCATTATCTGATATTATACCTTAAGTGGTGTGCTCAATTCTGCAATAGGGTTTATAGATATTGGGACAACATACCTGGTGAAATGGTTCATCATGCTCTGCTTTAAAAAATAGATAAATAAAAGAAAAAAGAAACAATTTACCTATTAAAATCTTAAAGAAGCTTTGTCATTCCTCTTTTCCTTTTGTGAATTGTGATTCAACTCTGCTGTTAGAATAGCAATTGGATGAAGCTTGCATTTATCTTATTGAGGTGCGATAGAATTTCTACTCTTCACCTTTTTCATCAGATTCACCTTTGTAATGATCCAGATTACTAACATCAGTACATTAGCTAAGAAATTATTGACGACTAATGCTAGTCATCTAGAGTCTAGATGATCATGTGTGTGGCACTAAGGTCGCTGCCAAGTTGTTCAATGAAATTTGAATGCATTTTTAGACCTTGGACAATGTGGTACCGATGATCATCTAGACTCATTATTGAAAGCCCCACAGATGAAATTAGTGATTTTATTTTAATGTTTGAAGAAAAGGGAAAAATTGCTTGTGACCTTTTTTGGTTATTTTGTTTGAATGGTTACACATTTTACAATCTTTGATATAATGGGATTAGGAAATTGTTGTATTCTGATCTACATTGTAATGTTAGACTAACTTCTAAGTTCAGTCACAAAAAAATCTTAACAAAGTCAAACTACATTTGAATTTCGAGCTGTGCATAATTTCATTTTAAATTCTTTTATTTCAGATTGCTATGGTGGTTATTCTTCAGATATGGACAGCAACCTATCTCCATAATGCAGGTTGGCTGAAGATATTGATAGTAGCTTATTTTTTTGGATCTTTCCTCAACCACAATCTCTTCTTAGCCATTCATGAGCTAAGCCACAATCTAGCCTTCTCAAAGCCAGTTTACAACCGTTGGCTCGGGATTTTTGCTAACCTTCCCATCGGTGTACCCATGTCTGTAACATTCCAAAAGTATCATCTTGAGCACCATCGCTTTCAAGGGGTGGACGGAGTTGATATGGATATCCCAACTCTCACTGAAGCCCATCTGGTGAAGAATATCGTTTCTAAATCAATATGGGTTATTCTCCAACTCTTCTTTTATGCTCTCCGACCAATTTTTATCAAACCAAAACCACCGGGAATATGGGAGTTTGTTAATTTAATTGTCCAGCTCGCCCTTGATGCTGTTATGGTACATTTTTGGGGATGGAAGTCATTTGGTTATTTGATACTGTCCACCTTCGTCGGAGGAGGGATGCACCCCATGGCCGGTCACTTCATCTCCGAACATTACGTATTCAAGCCGGATCAAGAAACATATTCTTATTACGGTCCCTTGAATCTTATGACATGGAGCGTAGGATACCACAACGAGCACCACGATTTCCCTAGGATTGCCGGGACCAAACTTCGGAAGGTGAGGGAGATTGCACCGGAGTTTTATGATAATTTGGATTCATATAAATCTTGGAGTCAGGTCATCTACATGTACATAATGGACCGGACGGTTGGACCGTTCAGTCGGATGAAAAGAAATATACGTACCGAGAAATCCGAATAGTTTCATCTCCTCTCGGTATTGAACATGCGAGATACTCATTTTGTTTTCATTGTTTGTGTTGTTTTGCAAAATTAATCTGCATGCTGTAGGTTTGGTTTATAGTTTTTATAAACAGGCCTTCAGTTTTTTAGTCATTACTTTTTAGTTCTTTATTTAATATATTGTGAGCCTTTGTCTACCTTTATCTGTCTTTTATACTTCAAATCGTAGTGATAATAAAATGGTAACAAACTAAAACATAAAATAAAATAAAGAACACGATCAAAATTCGTTGATTCACGTAGAATAATGAAAATTGACTATCAAGATTTGTTGATTCGTGTATCAATTGTGAAAAGTAATTATCGATCAACAAGATGGTTAATTTCAAACAATACACAAATTGGACCAACAAGAATTGGAACAAATTCAAATTCTATAATTTTCATTCAATAAACCATGGCTTGGTGCACTACTTTTGAAGTTGATTTGTCACAATTCGCATTGAGATTACCGCCCCATGTTCGAGGCTATATAGCGCCTCTAATTGTATATATGGCTGAGGCTTCTAATTATATTTTGGTGAAGTGTTAGTCCTCGACTCCTTTGCTCGAGTAAACCTCAACATGTGAAAGTGTGATATTATCCTCCTCAGAACTGATGTGGCATCCAGGTGAACTATAATAATTTCAATACAAACATTATTGATAAAAAAAAAAAATAAATAATAATGAACAAAATAGTTGAACTTGAAAAACATCAATGTTAGTCGGGATGACAAAAAGAATCTCTTAAACCATATACCCGTTAGGCCTCGCATCAAACATGATGAGGATTACCCGCTTAATCGGGTTTTGGGTTGGGGACGGGTCGGGAAAATTCGCCTCGTGTTGAAGATGGGATGGGGATGGGTAACAAGGTTCCCACCCTGCCCCGCTCCATTTAATCCAGGGATAAACATAAACCGCAAACAAACTTTAATTAAATGATTAATGATACAAACAAGTCACTAGTTGGCGGGGCCAAGGCCCAACTCCCAAGACCCATTATAAGTTATAATCAAAAGCAGAATGGAATATTTTTGTGCAAATTATCCAATTCCCTACTTTTCAAGATTCATTTTCCAAAATGATTTCAAGTTTTAATTTTCAAAAATTAGATATTTTTTAATTAGATACATTATAAAAAAATTTAATTATAAAATGTTCATCCCAATTAATTTCTTCCCAAATCAAACCCTAAATTCATTTCTCTAACACACACACTCTCTCTCTCACTACCTCCACCATATTTCTCTCCCGTCTCTGTCTTATCTCTTTCCCCTCACCAACCATATTTCTCTT
>CAIGRH010286071.1:0-10162 GCA_903798295.1 Fraxinus nigra | reverse complement strand
TAGCTCTAGATTTCCTAGAAAGTTTCCTATTTTTCTAGGTTTCCTATTCTTTGTACTAGCTATATAAAGCCGTGTAACTATTCAGATTTTAATATGAGGATTTAAAGTATTTTTCCCTCTAAACTTTTACTATGAATTCGAGTTTTCTTCACTCAGTGTAAAGAAAGCTAAAGAAACACAAACATTTTAGACAAGATGAAAATCAAGATCATGAATAATGGTCAGCTCTATACCTGCCAGTTCCATCAGTAAAATCTCGAATACCTCCTCCAACAGTCAATGGTACAAAAACATTCTCAGATGTATACCTCAGTACCTACAAAGGGACACAAATAGAGGCTGTATTTAATGCATTTTTACAAGCAGAAGTTCTAATGATTGGTTCCAAGGGGGCAAAATCCATGTCCATAGTTAAAAATTCAAGTGAAACCAACCAATAACGATTATTCCCAAATTATAGTAATTTGATTACATTACTATATTTTTCTACAAGTGCTAAAGCAAGAAACGGAACAAAGAGAGGATGCCAAAACAGATATGATTTATCTTATCATGGGATTTATGAATCTGAATGACCATAAAGGGAAAGTAACGAGCAGCACACAAGAATAGATTTATTGAAAAAACAAACCTGCAACATAGGCAAATCTCCAAGAGGGAAGTCTCGGAAGCCTGTAATATTCAAAAAACTAACCTGAAACGCAATGAGTAATTAATTTGAGTTTCTGTATTAGACTGCATTTCTGTGTGCTCTGTGAGGGATTAAGTAATGAAGTCTCTTTGAAACCAGAAATGCTGCTAATTTGTCAAGGCTAAGGCATACCTCATCAGCCCCGTCAAGGTAATATTGTCCAGCAAGCTCAACTGGCTTGCCAAGGTTCCTCACCTACAAGGGAAATGTCTCATAGAAGCGCATGTAGCAGATCTTATATCAATAACTTTAATTCGAACTTAAAGCATCAAGTAAAATGATAATAATCACCCTAAATGAACATTTTTAAAAGCTCCGACATCCAGTGACTTCATACATCAATCAAGACTCAGAAGTCTACGCATAAAAATCCATCTATTATAAATTGCTCCAGGTTATACCTCATTCTCTTTGGTGTGCTCTCTCACATCATACTGGTCTCCTTTGGTTACAACAAGGTCACCGTTGTCATTTGTTCTTACATCAAGACAAGCAATGACCTGAACAGTTGTTAAATCATGCAATAGTTGGTAAAAGGAAGTAGTTTCTTTTCACTGGAACAGCAGATAAAATAAAGTGGAAAGAATCTTACCTCTTGGGATGACATCATATACTATATTAGTGAACTGACAAGAAATTACTATATAATAAATCAATCTGACTAGGGAACTCACCCTCTTCGCAAGTTTAGAAGCCTTCCTCTGGACTGACGGCTTCTGTCTTCACATGACGATTCAGATTGTTAGATGCTTTAGTGAAATGAGTAAGAAACATAACAAAATTTACAGGCCTGAAGTATACCTTTGTTGTTTCACATTTTTGATACAAGAATCTTCTCAAAATAGAAAGACCAACATCTGTTGAGTCATTTTCAAGAACGTAAACCTCTAAGAAAGTATATTTTAGTCTCAACAAAAAGTAAGAACGGATAGATGCATATTTGCAACAAAATACAGTGTTCAGTGCTACAGAAAAAGGAAACATTCCCCTTGTTTGGTTTGGATTAAAATCCAAAGTCAAAGTCAACATTTAATTTTAACCACACATTTCATAGGACCCACAACTTTTCAACCATACATTTCATTAACTTTTATCAAAATCTACTAAAAAATTGATTTTAATCCCTACCAAACAAGGGCATTATATAACAGAGTCCACTTTTCCTTCTTGTGCTCTCTGAAGGGCTAATATATGAGAAACTAAAGTTGTTTCATTCTTCAAATCTATACTCGCATGAAAATTGCAGCTTACCTCCACTCTTCTCTGGGTGGAACTGAACAGCATGGACATTTCCCCTTCTAACGGAGGCTATGAAGTTCTCACCATAATTGCAAGTAGACGATATCCATTCTTTATTATCATCTGACTACATAGAAAAACGATAAGGAAATGGTGGCTTTAAATAAAATGTAAACAAGATATAAAAAATTGAAACCATAAACAGGGGAGGGTCGAAGTGGAATAGGAACAAGAAAGAAAGTTTACTGGCATTGCACGGTAAGAATGAACAAAATAGACATGATGACTTCCGATATCATCCAAAATCTGGGAGTCCTTTCTTATTTGGAGAGCATTCCAGCCGATATGAGGTACTCTGAAACCATTTGACGAGTCAAAACGTCCAACTACTCCAGGAATTAAACCAAGTCCTTTTACTGAGTAACACGCGAACGGTAAAATTCAGCTTCAATGAGAAGATATAGGAATTACCAAGAAAATATAGTCTATCTAAAGGTACCAATACAAAAAATATTTATCATGGCCAGAAATTAATTTGAAAAAGTCATAAGCCACAAAAATGAATACTGCTTGTTTAGAATGATAGAAAATCAAGGAGTAACTCTTGTAGAAACTACAGAATATCTACAAGTAAGTTCACATCATTGAATTTTTATTACTTCGATTAATCAAGAACTTCTGACTCCTAAAAGAGAAAAAAAGTGGGAATCTTTTCAAAATGAAATACAGACTTCGTAAACCCCAATGGCACACTCCATAAATAAAATAAAAGCTAAGCATAATAATATTTCTCTGATGCTAATCATCGTCCAGAATCAAATCACGAACAGTGTGTGGATGTAAGCACCTATTTGGGAGTAAATTTGAAAACATTTTCTTTCCCCTTTTTGTCATACTATCGATCCCTGTGTCGGCATTGTTGCATTTTCTCGAGTTCTTCATTTTTGCCATTTCAAGAAACAGAAAGATATCATCATCTTGCCCAGGTTTCTATCATCACCAAGGTACAACTTTGTCCACCACCGATGCATTCCATAGTGCTCACGTGGTCCTTTGCTTTTGTAGCAACTAAGTCCCCAATACCATATATGACGCTCTTCTCTCCAACCCCAATCTCCTACGCCCACGCCCTTCCCTAATAGAAGATAATATATGGTTGAAAGTTAAATTCCCTTTTCTATTTGTCAACATTGGACTCAAAGTTGGTAATTTTGGGTTCTGGAATTTCACCTACAATCAGGGATTAGTTCCACACTTCTAAAGATCTGTGTATTGCACAACATTTTAAGTTTCACCTATTGCGATGTTGGCTAATTTGAATATACCCTAGAATATGACGTGAGAATATATATGCGTCTATTCTATTCAGAAAAAACCAATTCCATTGTCAAAACCAATTCTCATTAATATCAAAAAACAGAAAATGAGAACAAAATCTAGGAAATTCTATCAGATAGGCCCTAAACGTCCAGGTTATAGTATACTCATTCGGCAAAACGGATCCTGGATTAGAATGAATCTAGAACATATTCTAAGAAATTCTGACCCAGTCAGAATGGTTTCTTGGTTACGAACAGATGAGACTTATAGGACCCTCCAACACTACCTACCAATGGTTACACGTATTGTCTTTATAGGTCCATGCACCTCCTCTTAAAAGGGACTAGTACCAACTTAAGGGTAATGAAAACCCTTATGATGTTAGGCGTGAGATAGTTAACAAACACACAGTTTGTGCTTAATTTAACACCATCTATACAATGCATCTCACATGTCTCAAATTGATTTAAAAAGAAAAGCAAAAGAAAGGGCTGGTTCGACTCGATTCCAAAATATTAGAAATTATACTTTGAGCATTACAACACTCCAGCTAGCATAAGGCTCCCTTCTCCACTTGAATTTTATACTCCAAAAATCCAGTAGGACTAGGGGCTGAACAATTTGTTAAATGGACCCTAACCTCAAAGGAAGCTTTAATGCAATGAACTCTAGCTAGGAAAAAAAAAAAAAAAGAATAGAATAGATAATCTGCCAAGTGATTACCTGGTCCATTTTCCTCACTTGATTCAAATAATAATTGCAGTCCAAGACAAATGCCTAAAAATGGACGATCTTGCTCAATGTACGCACAAAGCACTTCAGCCATCCTACAGAATACTTAACACATTAACTTTCTGGAGATCTTAATTTATTTGCAGAAAGGAATATGTCACAGTGATTTGAGAAAATTAATCCATATGCTTGCCAAAATATATGATAAACTGAATCAATTACAGACAGGACTGAATCAGTGATTTAGTGCTATAGATGATTCAATAAAAAATTTGCAACAAACATTATTTTTAAAATTAAATGCAAAAGATTGGTTGAATATCTATAAAAGACACACCCGAGTTATCTTTTTGAAATGCATATCATGGAATTTAGATGATATCTTATGCGAAGCTTACCCCTTCTTGTTTAGCACATCCATGGCAGCAGCAAATGCACCTACCCCCGGAAAAATGAGGCGTTTGGCATTCATGATGTCTTCGGGTGTTTGTACCTTTAACAAAATACGATTGTGCTTTAAGTTTCAATTTTAATAAACTTTACTGTCTTATTATATTTTTACAAAAAAGAAAGAAACAAAGAAAAGAAAAGAAAGAAGAAGAAGTCAATTTCCAGTTCTTCAAAAATCAATTTATATGGACAATAAACTTGTCACTACGATAATTATCCAAAAATCAGAATTAAAAAAGAAAGTACGCAGAGTTAAATTAAATTAAAAATTACATCTTTGATGTCAAAGCCAAGAAACCGAATTGCATTTCTGACACTGCGCACATTCCCAGCTCCGTAATCAAGCAGCGTCACCACTGTCAACAATCAAACCAGAAAGTTCAAAGCAAACAATGACAACTAAAAATAACAACCAAAGCATGAAATCTCAAGTCTTAACAAAGAAATAAGCCTTTTATTCCGTGCATTTATACATATCAATTGATACATTGCATATAATTACATATTTCTACATTTATACCAGAGTCATCCTCAAGTGAAGAAGAGGCGCGAATTGAGAAGCCTTTTGAAGGTTTCAAATTGTGAGAACTACGCCGTAAGAACGGTAGAAATCGAGAACCAGAGGAGCAAAGTGAGGACGGTGAAGAATCAGAGAATCCTATGGTTGCAATCTGTGTAGCCGAAGTGAATGTTGCCGCCTCCATTTTGTTCCTAGAGTCTCTGCAATAAAGCTCCTAGTTTGGCTTGTAGAATATAAAACCCCTGTAATTGTAAATCTCAAATGTTTTGTACGGCTGCGTTTTGAGTTGGATTGGAAGTAATGGACGGATTTATTACTGGCCCATACTAAAAGTGGGCCAAACTTTTCTTTTGAAGGTTTTAAATTTAAAATTTGGGATTTGACAAAAAGAACACAAACATGAGCCATTTGAAGAACTTCCTTGTATACTTTCACTTTACAATTACATGGCACTCGCCCTTTTTGAGTCTCGTAAAAAGGTAGTTTAGCTTGGCGTTCGCGTTTCCTAAAAGTCATTAATTACTTTATTTTACTATTTAGGCAAAATATATCACATTTTGGATATTTGTACATTTTTATTATCCAAACATTTCGTGGGATTCAGTACTATTCTTTTTAGAAAGTTATTAATAATTTTAGATGAATTGAGCCAAACTTTAAAACGAAGATTATATTAAAAAAAAAAGGAAAATTGAGAGGTGATTTTCAATTTTTTAGTATTTAAAATAACATTTCAATTTTTTAAGGGGTACTATGCTAGGTTGGGTCAGGGTAGGCAAGGATACGAGGCTTAAGAGAATTTTAGTATTCTTGGAGTAGGAAATATAGCCCTCGTTTGATGGGGATTATAATCATATTTTTAGTAGATTTTAATTCAAGTTGAAAAAATGTGTAGTTGAAAAGTTATTGATCCTGTAAAATATTACATGTACATAACATTTTCCATAATTGTATCCATAACAGACACATGGAAGTTCCCTATTGGGAGGGTGACTGGGGTTATGGATTATTGGCTATGTTGGTACTTGGTATAGCATAACTTTAAAATTAATTGTTGATTTTGATTTAGATTAAAATATGAATTTTAATCATTACCAAACAATGGCTTAATATTAAATTGACACGTGTATTATGGTTAATTAAGCCAGCTCGTACACAGGCAATATATTGAGTAGAAATCCATTCAATAAAATAAACATGTAATTTTTTTTTTAAAAAAAATGTGTAGTTAATAATATGAATTTGGACAAATTACAGTGCAGAATTTGATAGCGAATATGCTGCATTTGCAAGTGGCACATCCGCCACCTTGTTTAGATATTTTTATATTAAAAAGGTGATTGAACAGAGAACAATCCATTTGGCCACTAAATGTGGTGGTGAAGCGGTCAATACCAATGAGCTGAAGTCAGTTGAAAACCTACGTGTGAATAACAAGATGCTGAGTACATAGGTTCAAACTTGTTCACTTTTGACCGGATTTCAGTAGACCGGCGAACCGGAAACATTCTAGAAATTAGTACTATTTCATTCATTTAATACTTGCACTTCTCAGCCTCTTCAAAGGACCAAAATATAAATCTAATACCATATAGCTAATTTCCAACTCAACTCTGAATTTTATTTCACTCTAACGTGCAATTCTAGTTTCATTATCGTTCTTAGGTAATATGCATGCGGGTCTTCTTCATCTTTTAATAAATACAATATGCTATTCACCTTGTCCATGCACATCGCTCTCTTCAAAAAGTTGTCTTCCCATTTTCAAGAAAGTCCACAGCTCAATTTTATTTTGTATCAAGGTTATGAAATCATCTCATCGAAACGTTTTAATATTCAATCAGTCTATAAATACATAAAAGAACCTCGACTTCGACTTTCACTAGGGTTTAGTTGTGTTCAAACTACCTACCTCTCCCTTGATGAGACCTTTGTTAGGTATTGGATTAGGTCGAGTTTAAATCTATGAGCAAAATTGTTACTTTATTGTTGCATCCTTATCATACAATTCAACATTGCAAAGATTTTATAAATGCCTTGTTCTTGCCTCTTCACCTAATGAGCCTAAACTAGAGCCACTAAATTTCATCGACAAAATCAACTTTTTCAAGAATACTAATTTGCGGGTTGACTTTAAGTTTCAAGTTGCCGACAAACTTTTCTAATTAACAATAGGTAAAGGATATTAAAAAATTGACCCTCCAACTCCTCACACGAAGTCTTCTAGACTCACACCTAAAGTATGATTCATGGAATAAGTTTTGACTCTTTGAAATAGTAAAATTTATTAGGTTTACACGAAAAGTCTATATAGAAAAAGTTGACTTTGTCGAAAGTCAACTTCTTCTTCACTTTACCAACCTGTTTAGAAGAAAATCTAGAAGGAACTCCTAGCGACTAATACTACCTAAAACAACAGATAAAAATTACATACAAATATGAAATTGATAATTTTTGTTTTTTTTTTTAATAATTTCAACCTTTAGACAAGCTAGTTCAATGTAATATGAAAACAATCAAAGATCATTTTTCAATTATGAAAAATTCCACGAGTGCGCTCTCGGTACAAGTATAAAAAAAATTAAAGAGTTTCGATCATACTTATCGATTTAAACTTTTAGTACTCGGTAAGACACATTGGATAGTATAATGAATTATGTTGATGTCCGACCTCCGAGGTCGGTTAAGTTCAGATTACTGTAGAAGAAGAATAGATCTTGACTTGATGTCGATTCAGCTGTTAGCCTATGAGGTCAGTTATTGAAGTCAGCTCGGCCATTGTTTCGTTTGCACGAGAAGTTTATATAGTTTATCGAGATTGAAGGAAGCATAATAATTGAAAATCACCGACAAAATATATAAATATCCAATCAGCTGAGTGCATATGTACAGTTTTGACGTTATCGCTCACATAATCCACCAATCAAGTGATTAAGCTCTCTTCGCTAAGTAATTCATTAATTGTTAGGGACCATCTGCAAGATTAATTCGTGATGATATGACATTCCGAGCTTGCTAGCCAATTCAATTAGGGCAACAAATGTACTTCTTCAGCTCGGGATTACAGCTGACAAGACAGGAAGGACACAATACATTCATATTTCTTACTATAAATAGGGGATTAAAGCCAAAAGGCAGGGGAGTGACAATTTTCTCTGAAGGCATCATAATATCTCATTATATCCTTTAATCATATTTCAAATATCTCCTATATTAGAGGAATAATAATATTAACGGTGGTCATATAAAGGACTATTACGATCTTTTATCATGATTGAAACCTCATTTTCCATTAAGTAGGTTTGAAATTCGTCTATACAAATTTTAACCTCAACAAATTAGATGATTAGTTAAAAATATATAGGAGGGATAGTCTGTACCAAAAATGGGGAAGATAGTTTTACTAATAATGTTTCAAAATCAAGAATTCTTGATGCATACACATCTTTAATACTTTCATAGCTAAGAATACCAATAATGCTAATATCATAATCTGTAATGGCAATTGCGATTTGAAATTCCTCTTCGCTAACATTCATAAATACAAAAAATTCTTCATTAAAAATCAATTCTTCATCATAATCTTGAATGAAACTGCAGCTGTTCTCTTGTAGTTCAAGATTTTCTTCGAAGTCAATTCCCCTGACTGTAATCCAGTTTTCTTCCTCTGCCCAATTTGGTAAATTTGAAGCATCTCTTATCAAACAGCTGATTCTATCCGCCGGAGAGTAAGAAGATGAAGCGAGCACGGGCTGATTCCTGGAAGAATATTCCGGTGTCTCAAATGAATCCCAAAAGCCTTGATCCAATACACCTGTCGGAGATTCCCTTTTGAATTCCCCACAATTATTTACAAATCCACGGAAAAATGAGTGTTCAAGAAGTTCTTTCGCTGTCCACCGGAGTTTTGCATCTCGTACTAAGCACTTGCTTAAGAAGTCCTTAGATTTATTAGACAACCACCTCGGAAAATCCGGTACCTCACCGGAATATCCAATCCGGTACGGAGCTAATACCGGATCATTAATCTCCGGCCACGGTGTGCATCCGGTGGCCATTTCGATAACTGTGCATCCCAAAGCCCAAATATCAGCCGGGAATCCTTGTTCTTCACCACGGGCAACCTCTGGTGCCATGTACGCCGGTGTACCAGAAAATCTTGATTTTCCGGCGATGGCATCATTATCTTCTTGTATCAGTTTAGAACAACCAAAATCTGCAATTTTGAGACCATCTTTTCCAATCAAAATATTCTGACCCTTGATGTCTCCATGCACTACTCCATTCAGATGAAGATAATCCAATCCTCGTATCATTTGATGTGCATAGAATTGAATCGTAGACTCATCTAACGAACCCCCCTGCTTTCTGACTTCATCGGATAATGCTCCGCCGGGAACATACTCCAGAAAAAGATTGTACATAGGTTTATTTTCTTCCTCACAAGTAATTTGAGAACCTAAACACCTGATAACACAAGGAGAGCTGAGTTGTGAAATTATAGATTGCTCTTTTTGCAAAAAGCTAGAAGAAGAAAGTTCGGTAGACTTCACGGCGAAAAGATCGCCGGTGGAAGTGGTGGCGACGGAGACTGTGGCGGAAGAGCCCCTGCCTATTATGGGACCTCGTGTCCATTCCATTAGAGAGAACAAAATTTGTGAAGTTAGAAGCAGAGTAGGTTGTGTTGGCCTAATTCCTTGGTTTGCGTGTAGCGAAATATATATACACATCCCCTATATGTCATATGTGACGTCATGATACCGTATATTCTTTTTTCCTGTACGTGAGACACATGGAGGGAGAGAAAGTGGGAGGTTAACAACTTGCCGACTATGGGTAGCGAATAGGGTAAAGCCGTCCCTACGGGACACGTGAACACTTGCCACGCCTATCGGTAGTGTAGGGTGGGTTTTCCTCTATTTCACATGGCGGCACGATTGGGATTGGAAACAACGTTTTTATGATATGATTCATGTTCGGATTATGTCACTTATCATAAGGAATTATCACATGTAGTGACTGTTGAAATGGTGACACAAGATGGTTAAATACAAAACAGGGACAGATTCAGGATTGGATCCAAAATCGGGCTACAAAATTTCAAATCAGGTAAAACGTGAAAAAATTTTTTTACACATGAAAAACGGTTGTTTTAAAAAAAAAACTTACAATTTTTTTTTGCTTTTGGGTGGGTTGGGGGGGGGGGGGGG
>CAIGRH010286036.1:0-12881 GCA_903798295.1 Fraxinus nigra | reverse complement strand
GTGAAGAAGTAAGCATGTATGTGTGTTCGAAAACTGTCATCTAATAAAATTCAAGGTTTTTCGTGTTTTAAATTAACCAATACAAATTAATAAAACGAAAAAAAAAATAAACAATTTGAATTATTAGGCTAATAAATGGATGAGGGGCCCCTTGAAAATCAATGAAAAGATTAGACGTTGACTGGGACGGCAAAATTATCATTCCACATTGCACATCAACTCATCTTGATTGCTACATATGAAACACATTTTCCATTTCCTTTTGAGCAAATAAAAAAATTATTGATCGCGCACTACCGAAATGATTATTTATTAAGCCCTTTTTTAAAAAAATACATCTTTTTTCTCCATTATTCAATAAAATAATCCTTTTGAACAAATTAATTTTTTTTTTTATATAGCACCACATTCTCCGGGTGTGTTTGAGTCACATTATTTTGGAAGAATGTATTTTGAAATAGTGAATTGATGGAGAATGTGTGGTTGAAAAAGAATGAAAACATAGAAATATTTACAAATTTCTCATTATATTTACATTATATATATATATATATATAGGACTATTTGCGCTTTATCCCCTTAACCTTTGACTTTTAGCAAATAATAATCGCTAATTATTATTAATTTTATTAATTTTTTTACTTTCCATAATATTTTATGAGGTAATATAATATGTTTACTGTTTTTCACTTCAGTTTCTATGCTATTGAACATTTAAATTTTTAGTCCTAATTTTTCTGAACTTCGTCAATGAGTCAAACTACAATTTATCACAAAGTCTCGAGGTATTACTTACTACATCCTTCCCCTCAAATTGTGATTGACTTCATCTTCGACCTTAGAAGCTACAACTTTTATAGCAACGCCAAACCTAAGCAACTCATGTTGCAACTCTAAGATCGACAATTCCTCATATTTCGAGAAAGCTAATTATTGGAGAACAAATCTTCTCCACCCAAAGCAAATGATGCAACAGTTGTTCAACAAGTAGAAAGGTGGGATGATTTAAAGAGAGGCAAGGACAACACTTGAGGACAATATTTACATTTTATTGTTTATTTAGTTTTCTTTTATTATTATTGGTGATTTGGGAACTTATTTGTAATTTTATTAGATTTAAGTTTTGTGTTGTTGGGTTTGCAAGTGATCATTGAATAATAACTTCAATTTTTCTCAAACTTCCATTATTTTGTATTATTTGTCAATCAACGAATATTTAATCCTTCAATTCTTGATATTCCTAAAATCAACGAATGCTAAGAGTGCTGTTTATTGTTTTCTCAATTCTTGATATTCCAGAAATCAACCCAATGAAGCCTCAGCTTCATCTCGTCAAGTATTAATCCGCTCAGGGGATCAAACATGCAAGCACAATAATGAGCCCCATAATCAGAGTTTTAATGGTCTTTTCATTTCTTATGATGATTAAATCTCAGAGATCCAAGATGTGGAATATGGTATATTCATTTAGCGAAATCATGATTCACAACATGCATTTTCCTATAATGTATACCACACCACACGTAACAACTTTTAAAATTTACTTTGAAAATAACAATTTCTAGTTCTACTCTTAAACAAATGAATATATAATTGCTGACATACAAAAATGAGGCTCAATTAAATGGTCCAGAGAATGAACCCCAGTTAGGAGTTTCGAATGATAGGCCCAAATGAGACCATGTAAAAATCCAAGATGGAGTTATGTAGCGGAGGCATATCATCGCTCAAGCCTGCGAGACGCCCAAGATCTGGGTGAGTATAATGTCATTATCGCTCAAGCCTGCGAAACACCCAAGATCTAGGCGAGTATAGTGTCTTGTTGATTATTTAAAGCAACAATTATTGAAACAGTTAATGGGTAATCTTATCACAGTCCACGATCTAAGAATCTCGGTTGCAAGCAGTTAATTGATGGGAGTAATGGCAGTAGTTAAAGACAGTAGTTTCTTGACAAGTCAATCATTATGGAGAAAGTAGGTAATTATAGGGCGATGAGTAGTTTTCAAATAGTTCTACAAGAAGAACTGCCAAAGGAGTATAAAAGAGAAAAGAGAACATAGAAACAAGACCCCGAATCAAATCACTCTCGAACAGATAATTATGTAATTTTGTTTATTTTAGTTCTTCTGGTTAACTTTCAATTGCAAAACCATCAATTACTTTGCAAATTCACTTTTTGCACCCCTTTGAGGCATTTCACTTCTTGCAAATTGTAATCTTCATAAATAAGTACCCCTCGTTGGGACTTTGTCTTGAGAGATTGTTGTTCCTTACACAATCATCTGAACCTTCTTTTAATTGTTAGGGATGCTTGACTTCTATGCAAAACAATTTGACGATCCCTAATGTTGTCTCATCATTCGTCTATAGTTCCGTTGAAAACGCATTTGTTGGGTTCTGGTCATTTCGTTAAAGGGTACAACTTTTCCTGCATTATACTAGAACGAATGCCATACATTTAGTTGGCGATGTTGTGGCCTGAATTCTCGTATTGTTTATCGGTCTGAACTGCCTCTTAAAAGGCGGTTTCCCATAGAATGGCATACTCCATCCTCCACCGAATAGGACGATAGTGATATCGCCATGTTCATGGTCTTTCCATATTTTCATTCACTTCTCCTGTGCATCTAGCACACAAGATACCTTCGTCGTTTCTAGACTCATTTCTTTTGATACGTTCAAAAACACTGGCATGTGACTCAGAATCTTCTTTTCCATCATCTATGACCAACTTGAATTTTGGCAACTTATTTTTGAAACTAGTTGTCACCATATTTACCCCAAGTGGCTGTGGGAAAGGATTTTCGTCTGCTGTTATTTTCTTCTTAGCTTAAAATGTGATTCGCCCTGATTCAATGGCATCATATAACACATGACGAAAAACCAGANTTCACTTCTCCTGTGCATCTAGCACACAAGATACCTTCGTCGTTTCTAGACTCATTTCTTTTGATACGTTCAAAAACACTGGCATGTGACTCAGAATCTTCTTTTCCATCATCTATGACCAACTTGAATTTTGGCAACTTATTTTTGAAACTAGTTGTCACCATATTTACCCCAAGTGGCTGTGGGAAAGGATTTTCGTCTGCTGTTATTTTCTTCTTAGCTTAAAATGTGATTCGCCCTGATTCAATGGCATCATATAACACATGACGAAAAACCAGACAATTATTAGTCATATGTGACCATGCATTGTGCCATTTACAATATTTTTTACCTTTAATTTGTTTAGGGTCTAGCAATTTATACTTGTTGCTCAATTTTATCTACTTATCCTTATACAGTTTATCGAATATAACGTCGGCTTTGGTCACATCAAATGAGAATATCCTAGCCTTTTTGTTTTCATCTTTTATAGGCTCATTATTACCCGATGTTCTATATTTGGCCATTATAGGACAAGCATATACATCTTCCTTAATCAATTCGACCAAACATATTTCCGTCTGATCGTAATATTTGTCATTAACGGCATGAACATCAAAACTTGGATCTTTATAAAAAGTCCCTTCGCTAGAGTTTTTTATTTGTTCTTCTTCTCTTATTAAACGTTCATATCTAGTCATGTTAGCACTCAGCTAAAAAAGGTCAAGAAATTCTCTGTCTTGGATTTTTTTTTTTAAATCAAAACTCAAATAACTTTGAACGATTTTAACAAATTCTTTTTCGAGCAAAGGTACAAAACATTTGCTTTTAGCTGTCTTAAACCTCTGAAGGAAACCTTCTTCCCATTCGTTTTAAATTTGACGTAAATTCGTCAAGTCAGCCAAAGTAACTTCAGATCCAGTTTTGTAAAACTGAACATGGAACAATTGTTCTAGTTGTTGCCATGTTTGGACAGAATTTGCTCGTAAATTAATGAACCACGAGAAATCTACTCCTGTTAACGAACTAGGAAATAGTCTCATTTTGTGATAATGAGTTACTTCACCACATTGCAGTGTGAATCGCCCTATATGTTCCAGAGTAGAAACTTCTCCCAGACCGATAAATAATTAAAACTCTGGTACTTTTTACCGTCTAGGCCACATATATGCTTGATCTATCCAATCAACATATGGCTTTATGTAAGTCAGCATAATAAAATGACGCATTCCAAAAGCCATTTGATCTTGTACTATCTCTATAATTTGATTCATCAACACAATGTTGGGATCATATGGAACTCCTATAGGTTGATTTATTGGTGGAGTTACTTGAGGCCTAATGTTTGGTCCTTGGTTTGTGGCAAAAATGTCGTTATTTAAACCATTATTACCGTTAGCCTAAGTATTTCCGCCATCATTAACACGCGGGGTGTTCTGTCCATTGGTTTGGACATTGTCTCTTGCATTTGGGTTACCCTCCAGGTTTGATACTCCATTACCACTATTCAAATTTACCATTCCACTACCCCCTGGTTTGAAGTAGATGATCCAAAAGGTGGTTCTATTCCTTGATTTGGACCTAGGACTGGGGAATTATGTCCCACAATCGTCCTGGCTTGAAAGTGATTCTCTATACTTGGCATAACTGGTTGACAAATTTGGCCCACTAACTTATTCATGATTTCATTCAAAGTGTTTAGTTGTTTGGCCATGTTGTCATAGTGTACATTTCCATTTTGGGTAAACCTTTCCATATTATAAACATTTTGTAAATTTACCTATTCAACGACATCTTGTGTGAGTTCACTAAGTAATGCACACATGATTTGAGGACTTAATTCCGTCATTAGCTTGTAACGACTTTGACTATGTTCCTCTATTCGTGGAGTACTTTGCTGCTCCTTATATCGTTCAATCATATACTTGACTATTCCTTGGTTTGCTGGCTCATTTTCAGAGTTTTTCGAGGCATATTGCTTTACTTTTCGTATCTTCAAACACCAAACATGTCCCACTGGGAGTACCAAATTGTTTTGCGTGGAAATTGAGTCTCACTAACAATTAAAAGAAGGTTCAGACGATTGTGTAAGGAACAACAACCTCTCGAGACAAAGTCTCAACGAGTGGTGCTTTATTTATGAAGATTAAAATTTGCAAGGAGCGAAATGTCTCCAGGGGGCGCAAGCACACTAAATTTGCAAAGTAATTGAAAGTTAATCAGAAGAACTAAAAGAAACGAAATTACATAATTCTCTGTTTGAGAGTCATTTGATTCGAGACCCTCTTGCTTCTATGTTCTTTTATCTTTTATATTCTTTTGACGGTTTTTTTGTAGAACCATTTGAAAACTGTTCATCGCCGTATAACTACCCACTTTCTTCATAATGGATGACTTGTCAAGAAACTTCCGTTTTTAACTGCTACCATTAATCCCATCATTTAACTGCTTGTAACCGAGCTTCTTGGATCATGGAATGTGACAAGATTGCTCATTAACTGTTTCAATAACCTTGCTTTAAATAACAACAAAACACTATACTCGCCCAGATTTTGAGCGTCTCGCAGGCTTGAGCGATGATGGACCTCCGCTACATCAATTCGTCTTGGGTTTTTACATGGTCTTATTTGGGCCCATCCTTTGAATTTCCCAACTGGGTTTCATTCTTTAGATCATTTAATTAGGTCTCATTTTTGTATGTCAACAAAAACAATTATCAGTGAACTAATTTACAGTCATATCTACGATTCTTTGTATCTGTGACCTTGTTTATTCTACTAATAGTTCACATATATTGATTTTAACATTGTTTTCATGTAAACACATGATGCAGGCGTGGAAATTCATCGTACCAAAAGATAGTTGGTTTCATGGAAAAATTACTACTTCAATGACAAAGAGTGTTCTAACAAACCTCAAAACATATATAAGTGAAGCCCAATGACGTATATCCATAGGAACATGCTTTTCACGCTTTTTGGAATGCCATAAAATTATGGTTCAATCACAATTGATACATTACTTTTTGCTCGGGCATGTTCATCAACCTAATGAAAATGAAATGTGATTTTGTATACTGGGTCAATTTGTTAGGTTTTCTCTGGTTGAGTTTTGTTTAGTAACAGAAATGAGATGCTCCGAAAATGGTGACATGCATACACTTGAAAATACTCCTTCACGTTTGAAGAGAAAATATTTTAGTCAACTAAAGATTGTGACACATAAAGATGTTAGAGATGAATTCATATCAGCCTGCCAATTTTGAGATGAAGATGTTGTTGAAGTCTTTATAAACCAGGACATCGCAATGCTTGGAGCTCGGTATTTTATTACATCTTACCTATTTTCAAGATATTACAAGAAGGTCTTGATCACTACTTGTTTGTGTTTGTTGAAGATTTTTTTGCAATGGACATATTCCCATGAGGGAAGACCCTTTTTGATACTATCTAGAATGCACTAAGAGATTGTTTGAGTAAAAGGACAAGCCATAATAGGTTAAGAGGTCTATTGGTAGCCTTCCAAGTGTGGATATACAAGACAATTCCTAGTTTCGATGGAACTATTATCGCAGGGCTGTTCAAAATGCACCTTCGAATTAGGAACTAGATGGCAGATGAGCACCCATCAGGTGCTAAACTTGAAGGATTTGAATGCTTATCAAACCTTAATTTAATATTTCAAATATATTGAATTACTGTTGTAGTATCTTGTCTATCGTTAACAATATTGTTTTAACAATCTAATTGAACGGAAGATTCAGATATGTGACCTAGACCCATCAAACATTGAAATGGAAATGTCGTATATGAATGTAGTCCAGCATATCAGAATGGTTCAACTAGATCATACATGCAGTAGCCGAAGAAAGAAAAGTAGGATGGAAAGTTTAGTTGATCATGCAAGAACAAGTAGAAAGCCAGGTTCATTTGGTGTAAAAACATCTATATCGGTGTTCATGATAACCGATGGTAATACTAGTCATGCTGTTGTCTTTGAAGACGATAATGCCTTCATTGATCCTCACCGAGATGGAAGGAGACATCTTTCCATTTAAATTCTCCAATAGATGAGGGTCCATCAGCCAGTCTTCATGATCCGCATGAACTGCATTCAACTGTGCCACCTCCGGGTGACGTAAGTTATTATTGAGGTTCATATCATCCATGAAGTAATTTGTGTAATCCATTTAAGTTGCAATATGATTTTTATCATTGGTCACATGTCCTGTCAATAAACAGAAGTCACATATATTTGTGCACAAGTCGCATGTCCATTTACATTAGTTACAGATGATTCATTTTTCAATTTTCATATGCTTCCATACTCAAGTCACATGTGTTAATGGATACACCACATTTTAACTTGCATTGGCAAATTAATGTCTAATATCCATCACATTTTACACTTTGCATGTCACTATTTATTTTTCACAATTTAAAGGTTTTCGAGGAATTGAGGAAATAACTCAGTATGAAAATATTTGTACTACATTCAAAGAACGAAGTTTTGAACGTGCAGCTCGATGACATGAAGTCATAGATGTCATTTCTAAAGGGTGAACAAATCTTGAAGATAAATAAGATTGTCCAAATGTAGATTGAAATTAGAATTGACATGCTGGATATCAGGACAAACATGCAGTTTTTGTCTGAATCTGTATTTACTATGATTTCTAGTTCAATGGAAGAGATTTTGTAAAAAATTAGTGATAAATCGAAAGATCATGTAGTTGGAGATACATAAGCTTGTGTAGTTCGAGAGTTTGAAAAGCCCGATGAAGTAAGTACAACTTATTTACAACCTTTTTGAATGATACACAGTTTCATTTGACAATTGACATTTGTTCCAATTTCAGGCTAAAGTTGTGGGAACAAATGTGGGTTGGAAAAGTAAAGGTAAGATAGATCTTTATGATGATCTTTAGTTCCCATACAATATTCAAGCTCCTTCATTCGAATTGGGTGTCGGATCTACACAACCAAAAATTCAAATCCAATGAAATTTAAAAGTAAGTCGTGTCCATTATTGTTGATGTTGTAAGGAAACAAAAGTTCTAAGAAAGAGGTATACACTAATCCAGTTATATACACAAGCTTTGTTTATATTATAGGTCACAGATAACATGCGGGTCACACGCACAGGTGTACTAGTAGATCAATTACCTGAGATGCTTACTATTACAACAATATGTAGGAAATACCTTTATCTAAACCAAGTTCAGGATTACAAGTTAAGAGGTTTTTAGACCAGCGAAGATACCACAGTCTCTATTTGTCTCTTGGGAAGGAAAATTATTCGAACATTTAGATAGTGACGTGGTTTTTGAACATTATAATCATCATGTCAAAAATGCTAACATTACTTTATTACACAGTTGGTTCCATAGAGGATACAAACCAAAACAAAAGTACAAACATTTTTCATTTCTGAATCTTGCTCAAGAACTCATTGTAACATGTAACAAATGTTTCATGTTACCTTTACATAAAAAAGTTTATGATGCTAAAGATCGTTCACAGTGGGACATAAAACGTGATTCTATGATCTTATAAATTCAGAGTCCTCGTTAAAGAACATGATATGATTATATTTATAAATCTAGTCACAGATTTTATTCACTGGTCATATATCATTTACATTGATCATAGACCATATGCAAATTGACACAACGTAGTGAACTGAGGTCACATATCATTTAAATTGGTCATAGACTATATGTAAATTTACACAGTTTAGTGAACTGAGGTCACAGATCTCTTAATTAGTATTTGATAAAGCATGACATCATAATACTTTTTATATTTTTATTATAACAACACATTGATGTGTGTTTCTATTACATCCGTTAGTTGGCAAGATATGGAAGGAACGTCAAGTTGAAAGCTAAGACGACAAACTCATGGTTCCGAATGAAGCTCAAAAACATAAACTCTAAATTCAAGCAAGATCTTACTATATTACTGTCAGAGTCCAGTTTGATCGATGTTGTTACAAATGGTAGTTTGCCTTTGAGCTCTCATTGGACCGGTGTGGACTTTGTTTTTATGCCAATTATACCAATGAACAAAATACATTGGATACTTGCTATACTTGAATTCAATATGCATATATTGTACGTGTTCAATTTTACTATGAAGACCTACCGAGACTTCATGATTCGTATTGGGATTGAACTATTTCCTAAAATTACTCCTTACCTAGTAAATGCAATGGGACTTTGGAAAAAATATTGACTACAACGGAGATGATTGCATGGACTTGAGATTGATGATTGACAATAGCCTTCCACAATAAAAGAATGGGTAAGCCAGTGACCTATTTTTTGCCAATACAAAGTAATTGGATAAGTTTCATAACTAATAATTTATGTAATGCTTCTGTTCAAGCATGATTGCTGCATCTTCATGATCAAATATGCTAAATACTTGCTCCACGATGATAAAGATTCTATGCCGATGACATTTGATGCCGGGAGAACTAGACTCGACATAGCATCATAACTATATGAACATCAGGGGTTATTCTAGCCTCTGAAGGCAGCGATGCCTACAAAGGAAGAGGGGATTCTCATTTAGTAAGGATTGAAAATGAATTCAAAATTCAAGATAATGAAGGAATTTTGTAAAGTTTCGGAATATTAGATTAATTTTATTTTTCCTTTCTAGTTGTAATTTAGTTAGCATTTGATCAATTATGATGTCATTTTCATTGGAATGGGTCTGTTCTGATGTTTTATGTTTGGTGGAATTCAAGATGTTAAATGACCGTTGTTTTGTGTTTGTTTACAATTTGTTAAATGTAAGTGTTTTCTGTGCCGAATAACAAAATTTATATTTATAAGTTACAGACTATAGTACATTAGTCATATATGTTTTCTCACACCCTCACTCCTATCCTTAAATTCATTTTTTATTCTCTTATTATTTTGAATCATACTAGGATTTAAAAGTTTGTACTTAACTCAAGTATACATTTCACAATAAAACCAAAATATATCCTGAAAATTAAATTAATAATATGAATAGCTTAAAGAACCGCCAAATTTATATGATAGCCAAAAGATGGCTTGCTTTACAAAATACGGGGAATGAGTTAACTATGCGACAATCCAAAAATTCTGGTCAAGAGAAGTGTCTGCTAACTTTCAAAAAGTATTCTGTAGATCTAATCTATAGCATGCTAATATGACGGTATATCAATGTCAGCCAACTCATTCCATTTTCACTATGTCCTTTAGCCATGTACCATCACCCTATTTTACATCACTGTCTACTCCACAGATATCATAGTATTTACATAATGATCTGCAATCAAGTCACACATATCAACCATCACCAACACAAAATCTTTATATTCTTCAAAAGTTTCGATATCATCATCCTTGTCTACAACTGTATAAAAACGTGTATAGTGGGTACGTCTATATATAACATGTATAACTGTTAGGTCCTCAGTAATTTCAACATATCTGGTAGTTCAGATAACCTCAGTTTCCCACGGAGCCATCTACCGTACAAAATACAAAACGTGAACAATAAAGTTCAGTAAATTTGATGGTGCAATGATGTCTACCAATCGTGCTTGGGCCCGAATCCTTATTATAGTGTACCGTGTGAGCTCAAATAACATGGCCATCACTTGCGCGCAAATCAATGTCAATGCATCTATCCTTGCCCACCAAGACTCACGATGCCACATTAGAATATAATATATATAAATCAAGGCATGACCTAAGTATATAGTACTCCACATGTCTATCCACAGTCATAAGGCCACCAAGGGACCTCCTGACACTGCCGTATACAGGTACCGAACTCCAAATACTCTATCATTGGCTACTCTTAATGACTGTCGGAGCCTCAAAGTGGTATATTTATTCGGACACAACAGTACGGTACATCTATAATGGAATTCACATCTAAAATTTAAACCACACACTCCATGTGAATGACAACAAAAATATGCATGACCTCGAAAATGTATTATCCATATGTTTTCCAATACACTTAATGCACAAGTGTCACACCACCATGTCACATAAATAAAACAAACACATATAAACACATAATTTCACATATAAATATATCTTCTACTATAGTTGAAAAAAATATCAATATTTACCTTTTTCGCGACTTTCTTGATTAATATGTGCATTAATAAAATAATCTCTACATTAATCATATCATAACATCTTATCTCTCAATTAATAAACCTAAACTAGACATATAGGAATAAAAGACCCGAGTAATAATACTACTTCTACTGCCACTAATACTATTTATAATAATAAATATAAATGGAATTCCCATTACTTGTTATATGAAAACTTATATTTCCACAAATTATAATAAATTGGGATTGCTATAAAACAAGATCTAGAAGAAGTGGAAAAATTGTGTAATTTCCTCACTACAGTAGTCCATTATCTTAACAAAACCCATTTAATTCCTTATCCATCAATGTTAAGCCAACTTCAAAATATTATAAGACAACTTCTATGACATCCGCATTTGCGAAAATCTTTTATTTATATATTTATTTATTAGTATTATATTTTCCTAAACATAAAAGAAATCCATCTAAAAACAAGTGCATAGATGATCAACATGATTCTCTATCAATTACTTGAAATCCAACAAAATCTTCTGTTACAAAATCCTTCCAAGCATAAAAAATTATGATTTATTTTACTTATTCATAAATCTCTTTATTAGCTTAACTAAGTTTTCCCCCAAACCATCTTCTATATAATCCTTAATAATACCAATTAAATCAAATAAAGCTCATTATTTCTTGCAATAACTTATAGATTTCTAAAACTTATATAGTTAAGAGTTGGAAATAAAGCTATTATAATTCACCATCCTTGATTTTATTAATTAAACTTAACTCTAATTTTATCTTTCCTCAAGTCTTAAAGACCATAAAACAAGAATTTTAATTCCTACTCTTAAGTACTTAAAACAAATAATTAAATAAATTATTATCTAAACAAATAAATAATTAACTAACAAAATAATTTAAAAACATACTTCCCAATTCATCCTCTATTTATAGTGGATGCTAGGGGTTAATTGTGCAATTTATCAAATTGCACTTTTAACCCCTATGATAAAGATGTCAATATTCTATGTGTTTATGAAATTACACCTTTAATCCTTGGGCAAATATGCAATTATGTCTTTTGTAATCAAATTGCACTTTTAACCCCTATGATAAAGATGTCAATATTTTATTTGTTTATGAAATTGCACATTTGAACAGAATATGGAGTGTTATGTGCTTCCGCGTAGACCTCAACTCGAAGAGTTGACTTGTTAGGTACATAAATCTGATTACGGAATTAAATTACTCCATCTTTTTTCTATCTGATACACTGAGTTTTTGCCGTCCAAAATTTGGTGACGAATTCATTTTAAGGTTGGATTAATCAACTGTTGTTCTTTGATACGTTCCCGTAATGTAAGTTGAGCCGTGAAATTTATATTTCCACAAATTTCTAGGTTAAACTGTTGAACCTCTCGTTGTAATTGTACTGGTAACTTATTTCCATGCAAAGTCTTTCTACTAAGGGCATCAGCTACAACATTAGCTTTTCCATGATGATAATTGATACTACAATCATAATCTTTGACTAGCTCAAGCCATCGCCTTTGTTGCATGTTCAACTCTTTTTGAGTGAAAAAGTACTTCAAACTCTCTTGTGATCTGTATAAATCTCACAACATTCTCCATGAAGGTAATACCTCCAAATTTTCAATGCAAACACTACAACGGCTAATTCTAAATCATGGGTAGGGTAATTCTTTTCATATTCATTCAATTGGCATGTCGCATAAGCAATAACGCTACCATTTTGCACACAACCAAGTCCATTTCTAGAGGCGTCACTATACACCACAATTTTTTTAGAGGTAGATGAAATGGCTAGTACCGGTGCTGTAGTCAGCCTATTTTTAAGTTCTTGAAAACTTTGCTCACATGTGTAATACCCCGACTAAGAAAGT
>CAIGRH010286008.1:0-12957 GCA_903798295.1 Fraxinus nigra | reverse complement strand
AGTGGTAAATATATAATCACTAGTAAACTTGGAATCCTTTATGTTGGATATCTAATTCACATCACAATATCCTTCCAATACCGCAAGATATTTTGCGAAATGTAATCAATATGTTAAGGTATACTTTAAGTACCTAAGAACCATTGCTAAAGCATTCCAATGATCATAGCTTGGATAACTTGTGAATCTACTAGGTTTATTTACAACATATGCTATATCCGGTCAAGTGTTGTTCGTAATATACATTAGACTGCCTATAACATATGAATACTTTAGTTTTGATACACATTCGCCCGTTTTCTTGATTAAGTGTAAACTTAGGTCAATAGGGTTTTCGCGTGTCTTTTCTCAAGTATATTATACTTCTTCAGTACACTCTCAATGTAATGAGATTGAAAAAATACGATTTCTTTCGGTGTTCTAGAGATCTTAATCCCTAGTATCATATTAGCAACACCCGTATCTATCAAAATATTTCGTTAGCATTCTCTTGGTGTTTAACATTAGTTCGTGACTATTCGTTATTATCAACATGTCATCTACATATAGACACACAATCACATAGGCATTTGGTATATATTTAATGTATACACACTTATCACACTCGTTTATCTTAAATCTGTTTGATAACATCATTTTGTCAAACTTCTGTTGCCATTGTTTAGGAGCTTGTTTCAATCCATACAAGGATTTAACGAGTTTACAAGCATTGTGTTTGTGATTAGGATAGATTAACTCTTCGGGTTGTTCTATGTATATCTCCCCTTCTAACTTACTATTCAAGAATGATGTTTTCACATTCATTTGATGAATCTCAAGGTTGTGATAGTTCAATCCTAATTAACAATCTTATCGAAGTGATTCTAGTTACGGGTGAGTTGGTATCAACGAAATCAACTCTTTTTTTGCCTATATTATTTGACAACCAATCCAGCCTTATATTTATCAATAGATCCATTCAGTTTAAGTTTCTTCTTAAAAATTCATTTACATCCTAAATGCTTATTTTCGGGAGGTAAATTAACCAACTCCCAAGTATGGTTTTGCATTATCGAATATATCTCATTATTGATAGTTTCTTTCCAACACAGTGCTTTCGGTGTAGACATGGCTTCATCGAAAGTATTTGGATCATTTTCTACCATATAGGTTAGAAAATATGGGTTAAATAAAGTTGATATTCTTGCCTTTTTATTACGCATTGGTTCTACCTCATTTGAAATATCATTTGTAGTATCATAAGTTCTTTTATTTGAACTTACATTCAATTATGGTTCCCTCATGTACATCTTGAATTTCGAATTTGTGTACAAGAAATCAATATGCACTACTATTATTGGCGNTATTGATAGTTTCTTTCCAACACAGTGCTTTCGGTGTAGACATGGCTTCATCGAAAGTATTTGGATCATTTTCTACCATATAGGTTAGAAAATATGGGTTAAATAAAGTTGATATTCTTGCCTTTTTATTACGCATTGGTTCTACCTCATTTGAAATATCATTTGTAGTATCATAAGTTCTTTTATTTGAACTTACATTCAATTATGGTTCCCTCATGTACATCTTGAATTTCGAATTTGTGTACAAGAAATCAATATGCACTACTATTATTGGCGTACCTAATAACTAAGCAATCAATCGTTTTGGGACCAATCTTTACTTGTTTAGGCTTGGGGATTTCAACCTTAGTCAAACACCTCTACACTTTCAAGTGTTGGTAGGAATGAGGATAACCTTTCCATAATTCATATGGTATTTCTTTCGTTTTCTGAAGGGTATTTTATTAAGAATACTATTTACCATTAAAATAGCTTCCCCCACAAGTTCTGAGGTAGACCCGAACTTATCAACATGACGTTCATCATCTCTTTAAGAGTTAGGTTTTTGCGTTCAGTAACACCATTAGATTGAGGAGAGTATGGTACTGTTGTTTGATGAATAATTTCACGTTCGGAATAGAATTTTTCAAACGAAACCCCGTATTCATCTCCTCTATCACTACGAATATTCTTTATTCGTTTACCAAGTTGAGTTTCAACTTTCGCCTTATAATGTTTAAAAACATTCAACGCCCCATCTTTACTTCTTAAAAGAAAGACATAAAATACTTTGTACAATCATCAATGAAAGTAACAAAGTATTTCTTACGACATTTAGTTTGAACATTTTTCAAATCACAAATGTTATTATGTATTAGCTCTAAAGGTGTAGTGTTCCTTTGAATCGAGAGGAACAGTGTTTTAGCCAATTTTGCTTCAACACACACACTTCGCATTTATGATTAAGATCGATCTTAAGGAACGGAATTAAACTTTGATTCATAAGTTTGCGCAAAGATTTGTAATTCACATGTCCTAATCGATTATGCCACAAACATGACAACTCAAGCATATAAACGGAATTTAAAATTTTATTCACAATGCTTTGCCTTGGTACAATAGTATGTACGCTAAATTTGAACATTCTATCACACACGTATTCCTTTCCTACATACATTTCATTCTTAGTGAGTACAAATTTATTGGATACAAACACAAGCTTAAAGTCATTTTTACTAAGTAGAGATCCAGACACTAGATTCTTCTATATGTCCGGCACATGTAAGACGTTGTTGAGGACACGTTACTTGTCGGATGTCATCTTCAAAGTAACATTCCATTGTCCTTAAACTTTGGAACTTGCAGAGTTTCCCGTGAAGAGTTGCTCTCCATCAAATTTTTGATAATTTGAGAATATTGTCTTATCTGCACACACATGATGGGTAGCACCAGTGTCAACTCACCATTCCATTGAGTTTCCAGCGAGGTTGCACTAAAAAATAACTGTAGATAAATTCATCTCTTGCATCCCTTCAGAAAGGGTGTCTCTTTCAACCATGTTAGTATGTGCATTCTTCTTTAGTTTTGGACATTCGCTTGAGCGATGTTCGACCTTTCTACAATTGTAGCAGTTTCCTCTGAACTTTTTGGCTTTCTTGGAGTTGTCTCTTCACGGTGTCTCACTGGAGAACTTTCGCTTCTTGTTGAGAGCCTTCGAGTTGGTTTCAACAAAGTTTGCTCGAAGTTGGACAATAGGCCTTTTATCAGATTTCCTACTGTCTTCTTCGATCTTCAAGCGGACAATCAACTCTTCAATGTTCATTTCATTGCGTTTATGCTAGAGGTAGTTTTTTAAGTCTCTCTACATGGAGGGAGCTTTTCGATTATGGCGGCAACTTGGAAATATTCACTCAATTCCATCTTATCGGCATGAACGTCATGTAGTAGAACTTAACTAATCACCGTTTTGGAATCCATCTCGTAGTCTAAAAATTTTCATACTATGAACTTCTTAGTTCCGACATCCTCGGTCTTGTATTTCTTCTCCAAATAATCCTACAGTTCCTTGGGCTGAGTTCTTGGAACTATATACTTCATATAGTGTATTGTCCAATCCGCTCAAGATAATGTTTTTACGTAGAAAGTCCGAGTATTTCCATGCATCCAAAGCAATAATCGATTCATGATTATTGTCTCCTTCTTGTACCACCAGTGCAGTTTCCTTCAGGAATTTTGCCATGTTTAGTGGTAAGATATAACAATATCTTTTGTTGCCATTTCTTGAAGCCTATACCTCCAAACTTTTTCAATTTTTCCTCATGCGAGATTGCAGTATTTTGAAGTGGTATATCTAATGGCTAAACCACATTGCTTGAAACATTTTGACTCGAAGTAAACAATGTGGTTTCGCCATTAGCTATACTACTTCAAAATACTGCAATCTTGTATGGGGAAAAATTGAAAAATTTTGGAGGTGTAGGCTTAAAGAAATGGCAACAAAAGATGCGAGAAAATTTGAAAAAGTTCGGAGGTGTAGGTTTCAAGAAATGGCAACAAAAGATATTGTTATATTTTACCACTAAACATGGCAAAATTTCTGAAGGAAACTGCACCGGTGATACAAGGAGACAATAATTATGAATCGATTATTGCTTTGGATGCATGGAAGCACTCGGACTTTCTATGCAAAAACATTATTCTGAGCGGATTGGACAATACACTATATGGAGTATATAGTTCCAAGAACTCAGCCTAAATGGTGTAAAGTGCGTGGCAACTGCTGGCAACCCAAATATAGAAGATGCAGCAGAACTTCTGAGGTATGTATATCAGCATCCCTTGTTATAAAGAACACTATGGTTTTCCTCCCAAATCTCGTCCCAAAAGGGGTGGGTAAATGTGCTGTGTTATTATATATGCTTTGCTTGTAGGATGTGTGTTAGGTGTGGAATACCGAAAACGTACTCTCATTCAAGAGGAATTGTCTGCCCTGTCTGTGGCGATCGCCCTCCCATGGACACAGACGAGCCTGACAAGAAGAAAGAATCTACTATTAAGGATAAGGAAAAGAGTAAGAGTGAAGGGTCAATCCTCACATGCTACTTGGAAAAGTGAAGACAGAAATGCAACTCCGACAACAGTTTGATTAGCAGTGGAATTTACTGTTTAGCCAAGATCTGATCCATGCATGCTATTTCCTTTTTGTTCGTTTTTGATCAATTCTTTGCATGGTACAGCCTACGCAGCGTCAAATTTGTTAGTGTTCAGATTTTAGAAATTGGATATTTATTTAGGGCTTAATCTGAATTTGGTTGGTCATATTTTACTTCCCTCTCTTCCACTGCTCGAAAATGGCTAACGTTTATGATAACTTCCTAAAGACCCTCCTCCATCAAGGGATGTACGAGTTCAAGAAATTGTATATAAATTTCCTTAAATGCTGCACTTCTTGAATTGCTGCAACAAAAGGTCAGATTCGGCTTAGAAAAACGTTTGTGTCTCGCATCAAACACTGCAATATGTAGAGCATAATTTCATATTTACTCGGATATTAGAAAAATGTGAAAAAAAAAAAAAAACCACACTTCTCATCATGGAAAGCCGTGCAAGGTTAGTCGCCACATGGTAGGTTAAAAACCAGATTCAAATTCACAGAATCTATCAATTTAGCATCTAAGCTCTAAGCTCGAGGCAACTGATATGTTTCTGTACATGATATGAACTTCGCCAAAGCTAGAGACTTGTCGCAGCAATCAAGAAACAATTTTCTCTGTTTCAGCAACAGCAGTTTCTTCATTATTGATAGGTTTCTCATCCGTTACAGGAATGCTGGTGATGGGTCCATGAACCTGTTCATAACAGAATTTTAGCTTCTTTTACTTTGTACCATCTACTAGTGTTCAATCCTCATTGCCGAACACACCATAAGATGTCATCAAGAAACTTTTGGACATATATTCATATACATGTAACTAAACACGAATTGAAAAATTACCATGCTTGGTGACCTGAAAGCAAATGAGTCATTGGCAGGTATAGAAGACAAGTCTGAAGGCCTGTGAAACAGTAAGTGAGCCATAGACCGATCTATAGGATTTGTGTCAGTTTCCATATCCAAAAATCCAGTGCACCTGATGAGAAATCGTAACAGAGTATCAAAAGGTGTCATTATTTCAAACGAATCCGAAGAAGAAAATCAGTTACACATCTGGTTTGGCTAGAACTTGTGCAATACACAAAACTACTAAAGATGCAACTAAGTGATACAGAAATCAAGATTAAACGTACTTGTTTGATCCTTCTGCCATGAGTGCTCCACTCACATCTTTCTCATCTTTGCAGCCACCATTGGGGTTCGCATGGGTATGTCTTTGTTCAGCATTCCTAGCCAAACGATATAAACTGTCCCGTATGCATAATTTCGTTCTCATGTCCAACTAAACCAAGAAAATATTAACCCTAATCAGTTTCAAGGCAGTTGAATAAGTAACATAGTGCAAACACTGTAAAATTGATATCATGACATGTAAGAGAGATGAACACACTCATAATTTCCTTGCTAAGTTAAGTGACCCAGACCTGTCACCATCTCTTAACAAAAAATTATCAGACGCAAACGCACAGACACAGGTATCAAGGTGGCAGTCACACGTATATTCAGGGAGTAGCAGAAAGTCCTTCAACCTCTCTTTGGGGGCATGCTCTAAGAAAATTGTTCATATTTAGACTAAATTTGCCAACATATGCTCACAGATATGCAGGATTAAAGTTTTAGTACAGGGTATTGTCTATAGGATCTTAGCACTAACCACGTGTATCTAGCATCAACATAAAAATGGGTGTAATAAGAGACTCTTATCGCTCCACACAACATCTAATAATCAAACCTTTTGTCAGAATCTCACTACCAATTATTGTTCAATTCATTTCCACACGCTTCACATATAAAACTTCTCTCCCGCCAATGATAGAAGACAAAGAAATGAATAGGTCAAACCTCTCGGGGGGAGTGGGTTACAACATCAAAATTACTTTTTAGCATAATAATTATCAAAGCAAATTGTAAAATTTTGAAAAGGACGTCATACCTGTTCCAGGACCAGCTGAAGCTGTTGGAAACTAGCCACTTCAATTGAAATATCATCCAAAGCTGAGTTCATGGATGAGCTCTCTTGTATATTTGACGAGCATAATTCAGCTGGAATCACCACGCTGACTCCATCAACATCACTCTGATTTTCAAATTTATCTCCAGAACGGTGAACTTTCTTTTCTAGTGAAATGGGATCGAGTATGGAGGACTGACTACCTTGATGATTATCTAGCTTTTCTCTTTTTTCACATCCCGCTGTAGCAGCCATCTGAAATGAAGGATCGCCAGAATTTTCCACGAATTGACTGGAGGCATAGGATGGCTCCCTTGATGAAAGGAATGCCAAGTCATCATTCTCAGATCTGGTAGCAGATGAAGTTGTATGCACCGAAGTTTTATCTGGTAAATGACTGCTATCTAAATGCATGTAAGGAAAAGTATTATGTAGGTAATCACACGAATCTGGAACCAGAGCCTTCTGTTGATGTTGACTAGCCATAGATTCATCAATTGTGTCCCCAGAAGGAAGATGCCTAACTTCATTTGGCAGGTTGGAAGCATAATAAAAACAACCATTTCCAGTGCATTGTTCTTTTCTTTTCCTCTGAGAACGGTTCTGTTGCTTTGACTGCTTTTTATGCTCATTGACCTGCATAGTGTATTAAACTCGAATTATTGTATTGTCACACTGGTTGAGTAGACTGTCTTTCAATAGTGTCACATAAAGAAATTTTAGAGACCAAATAAAGATTCACTATACCCGCTTGCCCTAAAAAGACAATCAATCGAATTTGTGCATTACCATTCTGTTGCTTCCAGTCTTGTAGCAGTTGTTAGTTGAAATCTTGGGTTGTATTTTACAATTCTGTCCTATTTCCTACAAAAAAAATATCCTTGCATTGATGAATTATGGTTTCAGACAGTATATATATCTGAAAAGAAAAGAAGCATGGAATCAAATTCTAGTAGCAGTCACTGACTTTTTCTATGGGCATGACCTCTTCTTTTCTGTCAGATCTAGTGGATCCATTCACAAAGGACATACGAGAAGCAGATTCATCTCTCTCTGAGCACCAAATGGATGCAGTTGTTCTGGTAGTATCATTAGTAGAATAACTTCCATTTACCATTGAGCGGTCATGGTTTTCTGAAATATTTTCCATTGCCTCCGACTCGGGACAGAAAAACTTAAAATCTGACTTCAGAATCTCACTGGATCCTCCTATAGCATCATCTGATGAAAACCAACTTAATTCATCTTCTTTATCCACCCCAAGTCCAAATGTTGAATTGCAACTTCTGGAGAATGCAATGTAATAATGAGAAACATGCAATAAGAATGACAAAAGTATTTAATCTGCACTGGAGGTCAGAAATTACCTAAACATCCTGTTGACATCCTCAAAATTTCCTATTTCAGGCCAATCATAACATAAGAGATCGCTAGAATCCGCATCTCCAGGATTTTTGTCGAAGAAATTCAGATCATCGTCTGTTTGAGAAATGTCACCGAGCGGATAACTAAAAGATTTGCTCTCAACTGCAGTGCACTTGTCATTGAGAGTGGGATCATTTGCACAAGCTTCTCTACCATTGGAATCTAAATTATTACTGTTGAAGCCATGACTCGATATTCTGGTATTGTCAGATGCCGAACTTGAAGCTTCTTTGATTGCGTCACGAACAGTTGGAGAGAGGAATGTACTGTGGGGTGTGCGAGACCATGAATCCTTCTCCAACATAGTGTTCTTTCTACTAATACAAGCTGAAAGATCTCCTTGTTCTTTCTCCTGACCTACATGTTTAGCAGCAGATTTATCTCCATAACTTCTTGAAATACCAGTCACTTCACAGCGAGGTTTCTTGCAACTATCACCCTGAAAGGAAATTTCTTTGGCCTGTTCACCGGGATGAGGCACTATATGATCTTCATTCTGGTAATATTCATCCCAAACTATATCTTCGAACTGTTACAGCAGTTAGAGAATTTTAGCTGCTAACTGCAGATGATACTTCAATAAAATAAGTAAAATAAGCAAATAGTATTTGATTTACGGAAAATAGTAAATGAAGATATCAAGAGTGCATTTGAAGCTAAACATCAATCATGAATACAGTTCCAGGAGAACATTTTTGCACCAAGTAAAGATGGGAAACTTAAACCTCAAACAGAAGAATTCAAATTAAACACGTACGTGTAATTTAAATGATCCTTTCATTACTATGATTTGCAGAACGTGTTCTATCCAGCATGATAAAATGTAACTTAGAGCATCTCTTGCACTCAAATTATGCATTTCATATTACAGGATATTTATGGTTTGCCTTTTCATCTGTAGCATAAATGAGTAGCATGATTTTAATAATTCAAAATTTTACTGAGACTGTTATGAATTTACTAGGGAAAGGTGCATTGACCGATTGCTTTACCCAAAAACAGGATAGAGTAACAGGAAAGAAGGAGACATGTAACAGGCATATAGAATATTTCCTGTAAAGATGAATAATCTACTGCTTCAGCACATTTTCTCAGGCAACCTTTCTGTTATAAACAGCTAAGTTTAATGGTAAGATCATCCAATTGTTTAAGCCGACAATTTTTTCTATTTCAAGTACGTTACAAAAGGTGAACTTCTGCATTTATCGGTTAGTTGATGATTTATTAGAAGGTCAGTCTAAAGTAGCAGGCATAAAGTATGTGTGTAAGAGAATTGACAGGCTACTAATAAAAAGGCCATTTAGGTTTCAAGAAAATGCAGGAATGCTTTCTCAGGCCTGATGATAACCTGAGTTTTTGGAATCAGTTTTCTAGAAGTAACGAATAGCCTTCGTTTACAGTCCAGGCAAATGAAATGCTTCACATTACACCTCGTTGAAATAGGTATTAACAATTTGCCATTTACTATATATTTTTTGGCGAGTAGAGTTTCAGAATTTAAAAACTTGGTATATGTTGAGTTCAAAATATATAACCGAACTGCTAACCATAATTGTTTCTTTTCTTGATAGGAAGAAAAATAACTAATCAAATTGAAAAACTTCAAGCACAAGACGAAGCTTGTTAAAATAATAGTTAATTATAAAACCGTAGCATAGGTTCATTATTTGAATTTGATTGCTATATTGGAGAACAATACAGTAGTACGTTGAATTCATTAAACATGTTACGCTTGATCAACGATGATATAGGTTATTGGAAGCACAAAAGTAAGAGAAGATCACTCTTCCAACTTTCCTTTTCCTCCATATCTTTTTCCCAATATTCTCCTTGTGACCCATTTTTTTCATTATATAATATACAAAGTTTTCATTTTTTATAATTATGTTTCGATTCCGAAGTGTCAGTCTGCAGTACGTTCATAATGTATCCTCAGCATGTCCTAACTTGTCAATGTATTCTCAAAACATCTTGAATGTCCAAAATTACACCCTCCAACAGAAAAACGTGATTTTTCGCAAGGGGGGTCCAACATGTGCCCCAGTGCCTGTCCTGGAAGGAACTTATTGAACACAAATGCATCGACTTCAAGAAAGTTTTTGTCCTTGCGAAGGTTTTCAAAGCCTCCCGTAGAAAAAGAAAAAAAAAATTGATGATACAGATAATAGTGTTATTCACTTAAACACAAGGTTGAACAACTACTATACACTAAATCTACCTTAGTCAACTAAGTCAAGTCATGTTAGTTCGGATATAATAAGCAAGATTAATTTATTCCATTTGCAAATAATTCATGTACGCATCTCAAAATGAGACCAACTCTGTATCATCATAAAAAATCTAATGACATAAATCTTCACCAAAAAAAAAAAAAAACCAAAGTCAAAGAATAAAATTAACAGAATGTAGTCATTTCTATATTCCGAAACTTAAAAAGTAAGGAAACATTAATTAAGTGAAGAAATGAACTGAAAAGCATATGACTTGTACAACAATCAATATGTTCCTATGTTTTTATTTCTTAGCTTCTAATTTCACTAAAGAAGGAACAGATAAAGTAAAGATTACTATTACATATTGAGTTTTATTCAGAGTTATGAACAGATTTGAGATAATAAACGTGATCAATATTCCATGTTCTTTAGCTATCCCCCAATAATCAACAATAACATAAGGAATCGAGGGCTATGTGCAATTTTTATGTCTGAAGCCTTTTATTTCGTATTCTTGCAACAATCAATCTTCATTCAAAGCTTTTTATATGCAATCTTGCTTCTTGTAGACTGAGTTTGGTGCATTACAACGTTTATAATACATGGGCACAATCACTGCTCAATATTTAATCGTAAGACCAATATGAAATTCCCAACATAGTATAATTTCTTAGCTATATCTACCCTAGACACTGTTAACCCAATCAGTAGCACAATAGAGACTCTTTTTGGTGTTAACCCAATCAGTAGCACAATAGACACTCTTTTTTGTTAAGGTAACACGTTTAACTAATTTTATGCGTCCATGATCACCTCAATTCTCATCTAATGGTCAAGCATGTGACATATATGTTTCTAGAATAAGATTCTGCAACCAATGTGAACCATATGAGCCATAAATTCTTCCAATATACATTTTACATCAACTAAAATAATAGATTTAAGGGTATATTTTATGGCCATCTGCTTATCTATCCTTACTAGAAAATCAAATTGATAAGTTCTCTCAAACTAAGCAATAAATAGAACCATACATTTTATTAGTTATATCACTAATACTTCTTAGATGCTTAATGCATTATTTTTTCATCTGAATTTGTTGTTATAGAAACATAAATACGCACCAAAACGATTTCAAGTTTTTTCCTTGTGGTGGTGGTGGTTTGGAAGGGGGGGCTTATTTTAACAGCAGCAATATCAAGAAGAGAGGAGAAGAAAGTAATGCCTGGGCAGGCAATCTGAAAAGAAATCTTACCTGGTACATGCACAAGTCTGACATTCCTTCGTCTTTAACCTGCACTGGAACTGCATGCGATTCCCTTCATTTTCAGAATCCAAATCTTTCTTTCATTCGCCAAGTCAACAAAACAAAAATCACACCAAATGTAAGAACAAAGGATATCTAAGGAAACACACGCGCGCGCGCGCGCACACACACACACAAATTATAAAGGAAACCTCAACTAAAACAAAAAAACTAAATCAAGATCAGGGTTCCATATTTTTAATCTTCTGGTTACGACCTAAAAATTTGATGAAATCAACCAAAAAATTAAAAGATTTTCCACAGAAAGTTAATAATATTAGAAAAGTTCCCACTCGATTGACCCAAAATATAAAATTTATTTTAGCAAAAAATTTAAATTTCAAGTATCTACAATTAATAAAAATAATCTCAACGATTTATTCTTTTCATTTACTTCAGTTTATCAGGAATCAAAAAAAGCTTGATCCAGAAAATGAATCAATCAATCTAAACAAACAAACAGAAAGAACATAACATTTGCAGCTAAAAGTACATCCAATACTTTACAACAAAACCTTGACTAAAACTCACCGGATAATACGATAACGCTGAACAATCGTAACAGCTCGCTGGAAATGATTTCACTTCCCCAAAGCAACCAAAAAACCCTAAATCAGATGGTTTGTAGATTTTGATAAATTTTTGATAGAATTTGGAAATATGAAAACGCTGAAAAATTCGTAATAGTTCACTGAAAATAATGAGTTCACAAAGCAACCAAAAAAAAACCCTAAATCAATTGGTTTGGGGGAGACAAATCGCGGAGGTTTCAGAGAGAAACCTTTTGTTTCGAACTTCGGAGGAGATAATATTTTTATTTTTTCGGAATATTTTATTGATTTACTGGGGCAAAAAAAATAAAAAAAGAGTCACAGATGTGTTGCCACGTGTATAGGTGACCGGTGGGTGTCAAAATTCGTGGACGAGAGAACGGGTCGCGATACGATCTGTTTACACGATCTGATTGGTCCACGTTTTCTTGGGCTTTGAGAGATGGACACGTGGTTCTGGAGAAATATGTAGTACGGAAGTGGAAGGTTAAATTGGGCCGTTGATATTTGGTTTAGGCTTTGGTGGGCTTCATATCATATTATTTCGTGGGTAATTACATGAATACCCATAAAACTGGGGCATTAAGAAAAATCACGCTAAAAGTTATTTTCAAGTAAAAAATACTCATTTTTTTCCCATAAAGGCATAAACTATGTTCAAGATCGGCCAATTCTATTGCAACTTTAACAATTGTGGTGGCCCAACAAACTATTCTAAATTTTTTAAGGGAAAATTACAAAAAAACCAGGCGTTAAGTTTGAAGTTTTAAAAAATCAAGTTTTACCTTTATTTAATCAAAAATCAGGTTTTAATTTCAGAATTAATATTAATAATAATATTTTAAATTAAATTAATTTATATATCCACCAACCCCCTACCCCCAACAGATTTCAACCCTAAATCCAAACCCTCCTCCCTCTCTCGTCTATTCTCTCTCTTGCTGCTGTTTAGCAGCGTAGCGCTGCCAACGATGATGCCGCTTCGACGCTGCTGCAGGTGTCGCATCAGCATCAGGCCGCCTTTTCCATGAATAC
>CAIGRH010285968.1:0-11220 GCA_903798295.1 Fraxinus nigra | reverse complement strand
ATTTCACATATCATTTAATGCCACCTAGACTAATGTTGTAACCTAGTAGGACTAGATAACATTACTCTTAAGATTATTCTTCTTGTACATAGATGATGTCATAATGATGTTCATAATTGACAGATGGTGCCGGCACCCCCTCCAATAGGGGGGCACCATGTGTCCACTATAGATACCATTATGACATCCCCTATATACTCGTAGCATATCCTTTTTAAATTTTGAATTTGGGATGACAACTAGACATGATGACTTCCTCCTTCCCACGTTTCACTGAAGATTTTGAGGGAGTTGTACAAAAATTAAAATATTCTTATTTTTCGATTTAGTTATGAAGTGATGAATTCATCTAAAGAATAACATTACGAGTACATGTTATTTTTTACAGGAAAGTTTCACATATAATACTTGACGGGAATTCATTGAAAGATGAAAAAAATACAAATAGGATGCTTTCAAAACAATACCATGTATAGATTCAATCAAACAATCTCTGCCCTTTAGGTTTAATTCATTAATAAATTTGAAATCGAGACCATTCTGAAAGAAAATTTAAATATTAAAAAATAAGAATTGAAAGCGACCATGTACATCATTCCTATCACAATTTCCTAACTAATCAAATAGAGAGGGATACTATTCAAGACGTTTTTTGATTAAAAAAAAATAAATAAATAAAAAATTGAGCCTTTGATTTAGCTAAAATTATTTTTTAAAAATATATTTTGATAAATGTTAATGAAATGAATAATTAAAAAATTGATGAAATTTGTAAAACTTATTGGGTGTGTTTGAGCCACATTATTTTGAAATAATAGATTGATGAAGAATGTGTGGTTGAAAAAAGAAAGAAAAATTATTGATGCGATGAAAAATATTATTTTATTAAAAAATGTGTGGTTGAAAATGAGTAAAATAATGATAATGAAAATTTTAACGCGTACCAAACATAGACTAAGATTTAAGCCAACGTTTGATGATGATTGAAATTAGATTTTTAATGGATTTTGATAAGAATTTATGAAATATGTGGTTAAAATTAATTATTAATTTAAACTAAAATTAAAACTTCTACCAAACCTGAGTTAAATATGTAATTAAAAATGAATTAGAGAAAAAAGAAATAATTTTTTTTTTTGGAAAATGAGACCAAGGCTCACTATTCTATAATTTCTAGGAAAATTCTAGTTCTATGTAACTTTTTACTTAATTAGTGTTCGAATTGACAAGTGGCGGCTTCCAGTTGGGGGCACCTGGGCCCACATGCGCCTCCAATAGGGACCGCCACTTGTCAATTCGGGCAACCATTATGTGAAAAATGTAGGTAGTTCTAGCATAACTCTATCCTTAGTTTATTGATAATCAACTTAACAAAATTATCTGAATTGCTGTTCGGATTTTAACTTGTTCCGATGATGGGAAACGAAGAGCTTCGCATTGACATTCACAAGGTCAGTTGTCTTCTTGTTAATAATAGAATTCGAAATAACTTGGTTTTTTTAATTTTTATTTCCTTTCACTTTTTTGTAATTGTTCGTAATTGGATCATGGCGATGCTGCAGAAGCAAATGCTTAGCATTTGATTGTGATTTCTTTAAATCGGATCTGAGTGAATTTTGATTTTAACTTTTTCCGATGATGGCCGATTTTCCTTTTTATCTTGATTTCCAATGAAAACCTGGATATAGCAAATCCAATGATCATACCATGACATATACAGAATTTTTTTTTTTTTAAATATCGTTTCCGACATTGAAATGCAGTTTGTTGCGATTTCCAAAAAGTAAAAAATAAATACTTTTTGTTACTATGCACTAACTTATTAGTTACTATATTCTTGAACGAACATTTCTGCTTTAATTGGGGAGATGGAATGGAGGAGTAGAAGAAAGTTTTGTAACACTGAATTGGCATTTTAATTTTCCTGCAGCTCTGCTTATATCTTTTGGATATTTGTTTACTGATAAACAGTAGAATGGTTGTTGACCTTGCTCCTAAAGAAACCCACCCATGAGGAAAAAGTGCTAAAAGAACATATCTTGCAAGGTTGAAATTCTCTTATCAACATTTCAAAGGAACTTGAGTCCTCTGAAATTGCCTAACTTGGACACAGTCGAGACAACTCAACAGGGGTCAAGCGTTCTTTTAGGAGAATGTTGTACTCGATCGAGTCAAGACTACTCAACTACATGGAGGGGGACTAGATATCTGAATTTGGTCCATCTCAATCCCTGTTGAGCGGGGGTTTTTATTTTAAAAAATTCTAAATGAGGCCATTCAAACCTCATTCTTTATTCTGTACAAGGCAAATGATATTTAACACCAGTCACTGGTTGAAAATATTGAAATTTTGTTGTGGAAAAGAAACTGGGGAAAGAGGAGATAATGATGGAGAAAACAGGTGAAAGTAAAATTAGAGGGAATAACTTTCACCACAGATAAGGCTGACACATGTATTAGGGGGGGTCGTGTAGCCAAATAATGATTAAAAATGCTAAAGAGAGCTGCTAAAATATAAGTTATTATTGTTACCTTCTCAGCAGGGTGGGCATGGTTTACGAAAAATGATGTCGAATCAACGTAATAAATGGGCAAAGATCATTACCATAATAAATATGCTTCTTGTTACTTCAAATATATATTTTTCGTATTTAGTTTTCTGAAATAAAATAAGTTAAAACCAATTTTTCTATCCGGTGAAGCCTGCAGCAAGTTCATATCATTGTGGGAGAATAGGCCTGATGATCAGGCTGTCAGTTCATCATACGGGTCGGCCATGTCCATCGATGATGACCTAACATCCCCATCGCCCATTAGGCCCCACCAACAAGAACCCACGTGTCAACAGCCCACGGCCCCACTCTTCTTGCGGCGCACTTTCCGCAGAGAATCCAGCATGGAAAGAAACGACTCAGACAAACAATACAACACGGCTGCTGTCGAAGGGAAGAAAGAAGAGAGCTCAACTCTTGACCATGCTGAATCGACTCATGTTAGTGGGAAGAAAGAAGAGAGCTCAACAACAGTTTTGGAGTGGGCCCTCGGAACGAACTTTCCTGGTTGGGCGCTTTGCTCCCTTGATTCATAGAAAGAAAGCATTCACAGAAAAAAAAAACATCCCATCAAAGTGGGAAAGTTCTTCATTTTAGATCTGCTGGTAAGCTGTATATCTTTATGAACTTCCATGATCATCCTCGAGGTTTTAGTTATTTCTTGGAGTAGTTCAAATATATTAAGATGAATATTGTATTGAGTGTATGGTTCCAATTGGTGGAACATCAATGTGATTTTGGTAGTTAAAGTATTCATTCTTGCAATTACGGATCGAACTATATGTGTATTAGATAATTCTTATTAGGACCAAATATCTACAGCATAAAGATTAATACGATTATGCTCCTCTTTCATATTTTGTTGTGTCATTTTGTTTGCTAGTGGAACTTAGATTCACCGTTGTGGCTGTGGCTTTCCACAAGACTTACTGATTTCTAATATCAATGCATATTTTCCATTGACAATTACACGTGCTAATTGCGTTCAACCTCAAAGTTTTCAATATGGGGTTGGCACTTGGCAATGAGGAACACAACGCTTCTTGCACTTCAGCTGTGATAAAAGATTAATAAACAGTTCTTCTCTAGGGGGAGGCCACAAGTGCCATATAGACTCATCTGAAACTGTGGTTTACTAATGGCCGTTGATAAGTTTATGGGCAGAAGCACCATTTTCCATTCCTCACTAGCTAGCTGTAATCAGAAAATGTGCATCTTATTGTTGTTCTTAACCATCAGCTCATGGAAGAAACTGGAAATTATTTTGTTCTTCTCAATCTTGCTTTGCAAATTGCAACCGTCTTGCGATCGAATTGCTGAGCCAAAGAATTTGAAGGCTGCATAGTATGCATTGCTGCTAACCTGGTTCTAGCAGCTTGTGTATAGTCCAAAATCTAGACATGATCAGTTTTCCTGAATTCATGGACCTCGAGAGTTTTATTAACTTTGAATAGAAGTAAACGAGGGAACTGGAATCATTTGACAGTCCTTGGAAAACATTTTTAACCTACTTGGACTTGACTTGGTTGAAGATGATTATAACACATTTTACCCGCTTGGTGGGTTATTCTGTAATTGATTGGGATGTTGTGACTTCTCCAGCTTAAAAAATTGGCTCCATTTCCTCTTCCTGGAAATAGAAATGCAACCTGTAAACAATTACTGACATAATGACCATACTATCCATTCAAAATGGGAAGAATATTTCTAAGGCATTATTTCCTTGTGAGGATAAAGACGTGATTTTGAATTAATGGACAACGTGGGCTCATTCTCTCTCATTGTAACTTGGCTTAAAAGCCAAGGGGATGTTGGACTCTCCTACGTGCCTCCCACGTAAAGGCAAAGGCAAAACCATACACACTTTGTGGTCGCCCACTATTTTGCTACTCCATCATTTGATTTTCAAGCTTTTGCTTCCCCTCTCACTCTAAAAAAATCTGTGTTTTTGCTGTTTTCTCGTTCCTCTCAGGTATGCTACACTTCATCACTGCTCGAAATTTCTATCCTATTTTGCTGTATACGGATCGATCCAAATTCTCGGGCTTGACTTTGACGAGTAATTAATAAAAGCTGCATCTTTTGAAACAGGGAAAAATGGCATCTCTTACACCTGGTGTGCTAGTTAAACTTCTTCAGAGTATTAATTCCAATATCAAAGTTCGCGGCGAGTATAGGTCCAGCCTGTTACAGGTAATTAGCATAGTACCTGCCATAAGCGGATCAGAATTGTGGCCAGATCATGGATTTTTCATAAAAGTATCCGATTCTTCTCATTCGACCTATGTATCACTTTCAAAGAAAGACAATGAGCTTATCTTAAATAACAAGTTGCAACTTGGGCAATTCTTCTATGTTGATAAGATGGAGGGTGGAACTCCAGTTCCCATATTGGTCGGTGTTAGGCCTATTCCGGGGCGACATCCTTTCATCGGCAATCCCAAGGATTTAATGCAAATGTTAGAGGCATCAGGATCAGATAGCCCTGTTCAAGTTGATCAGGAAGGTGTTGCCAATTCAAAATTGAATGAGTCGGCTGAAGCAAAAGAGGAAAGTGCAAAAAAGAAATTTGTAATTAAAGAGGAGAAGGCAGGTGTTGCCTCTAGGTATATGCTTGGTGTGTTAACACCAAATACAAAACTCAGAGAAGCAGATCAAAACTATGGTACAAGAAGAAATGAGAATGAGAATGGTGGAGCAGCAGCCAAGAAGGTTGGACTTCTAAAAGGGAAGCAACACGAGCTTAAAAGTCAGGTAAGGATTTTGAGTCATATATATTTGATTCTTCCTTATAAAGACTTCTCCTTTCGTGCATTCTATCTCAATAATGCAGTTAATCCTTCATCAAGGTCCCATGTTTATCGTGTTTTCAGTTTTCCTTTTCTTCAATTTCTTTAGAATGATAGGTCTACTTCTGGCCTACTCTATTAACGTCATATTGAAAGTTAAACTACAAGGCTCTGATATTTTTCAATCAACTCATTGCATGTAATTTTTCAATCATCTACCATTGTGTGGCCCTTCTCAAAAGCTACCAGACAAAGTGTAAGTGTGTTTTTCAAGTGTAAATTTGTAAATTGAAATTGAGTCTCCCAAGTATCAGGCAAGGACCATGACCAAACAATTTGCTGCTAACATTTCTATCAAACGGTTACCAGGAGCACATATTATGTTGCCAAATTTGGAATAGAAACAAATCTCCATTTTAATGGCATTGTTCTGAAAATGTACAACACAAAAATTGATGAAATAATCCTGCCGTATTCTTCCTTTTCTTCAATCATCATGCATTCTATTAACAGAAGATATTATGCAAATTAAATGATTCTGTCATTGGTGAATGCCAAGTGGTTTGATTTTGTTAGTATGCATTTCTGTTGATTAGTGGGTGCAAATTTGAATACCCAGTTCTTCCTGTGGACTGCAAGATTCTAATGGATTGAAATGGAAAAACGAATTTCCAATTTATAAAGGTGGAATAATTTGTGTGAGTTCTTTTGGCTTAAAAATCCAAGCCAGCTGAAAGCTTTTAATATTGCATTACAGACACGGCCATCAAGTCCTTCCCGCACTCGTCCTGATGCATCAACACATAATTCAGATATAGATGCTTTTAAAACCATGGTTGCCCGGACATCTTCAAAATTTCAAGCAGTGGAATGCCCAGCCAAACAAGAAAGCATTGGCATGAATTTTTTGTCAAATAGTAGCAATAAAAAGCAATCTCCTGAGGCAATATCTTGGTCCAAATTGCCAGCCAATCTTCTTAAACCTGGAAAGGTACATTTCTCTTGAGCATCTGTGTAAATATCCAATACTCCAACCAAATATCAACTCATTGAACTTGCTCGTCAATTTTAGCACTAATGCAGTGGTGCAACTGCATTGTCGTTCTTATGCTTCTCCGGAACATTCTAAGCTGATTATACGTTCTGTAGGGGGAAAAAATTGTCTTATAGGATTTACATGTTCTCATTATGTTAATTTTGACCATTTAGCATATATGTCAAGCACTGAAGCAGTTAATAAAATATATACGGTATTGATTTAATTTATATCAATGTATTTATTCATCATTGGCCGTTATCGTTACAAGGGAGTGATTAGGAGGAGAAACTTAGCTTCTTTGGTACTGGCGGAAGCTCAAAAAGAAGCAATTGCAGCAGAAAATCTTGTCAAGTGCCTCAGGCAAGTTTAGAGGTTGATTTAAATTGTCATCTGTCATCATACATGTTTGAGCAACATATTTATTACTATTGACTACACGTGAAAAGAGTTGGATTTAAACGACTAAATTTTCTCACATCTTTGTTTTTTCTCTGGTTTTTCAGCATGTTTGCCTATCTTTGTTCATCTGCCTCACCAGAAAACCCCCATATCTACCTCACCAAGTTCTTTACTCTCTACCGACTTATTGAAAAAGAAGATGTTACAATTCTAACAAAGGATGTATCAGATAATTTCTCAATGAACTTATTGTTGGAAGATAAAGAGAAACCCAACAGAAAATCAGGTTCCTTACACGGTATCAGTATGACAAGAACTCCAAAGTCCTCAATAGAGCTTAGCGGGGCTGATAAATTAGAATGGTCAAAGGGAGGTGGTTCCACAGAAATGAAGGAACTTAGGAAGATTCTTCTACATGAATCACAATCCTGGTTTCTCAAATTCTTGGATGGAGCACTTGATGTTGGCTTCCAGATAGAATATCAGGAAAATAAAGGGAAGGAAAGCTTTGCACATTTTCTGGAACCAAACAACCACATTGCTACTGCATTGTCACAGCTGAAGCAGGCAAATGAATGGTTAGATAAACTGAGAAGCAAGTTGAGTGCAGAGAAAAATGGGTTGCTGGAGACTGTTGATAGCTTGAAGCAAAAAGTTTATGCTTGTTTGCTTGCTCATGTGGATTCAGCAGCACTAGCATTGGGAAATAGATAGCTGTTTTGATTCTATGTTATTCGAAAAGAATGGAATGGTATATGTTACTTCTGCTTAAGCAATCTAAATTATAAGTAATTGATTCATTTTCTTACTTCGTATATTATGACACCTTAATCTATTTCACTTTTCAGATAACGTATCTATGAAAATACTTTGTATAAAAGAAGAATGAAGTCCTTAAAAGGAGGAACTTCTACTTTGTTATGTTCTTGTTCAAGGAAATTCACAGTTTGCTCAAGAGGTTAGGGTAGCTAGCTTATAACAATTCTCTGGAGAAATTTACCAAGACACCAACCTGTAAATCATTGGAACAAAGCATACAAATGCAGATATACTCTCATTGATGAAATACTTCGTTTCCGTGAATGCTTGGCATGCATAATACTTCCCGAGTAGCTTACTGTAACTTTATATTGCCTCTAGAAATGCTTGCTCTCTCTGAGCTGGTGCAGTATTTCCATGGGAGAGGGATGTAGCTGCAGAGTCGGGGCACATGCCAAATTATTAGATCAGGATTTCAGTAAACTGGCATGTTCCCTGCTTCTCCAGCACCAGTCACTCGCGTCCCAAATCAGAATGAACAACTCTTGTGAGAGAAAAAGCATAATCAACGAACTTAACAAATGTCCAAAAGAAAGTAATCTTATAGCTACAATTTATGTTGGCGAATACAACTGTAGAAGTAGTTTGATTGAATTAAACTAGGATTTAAATATGCTTAATATATCCTACACTTCATTGTAATCTATATGGGTCCTTGCAAACAGTACTGGGAAGCCTTTTTTTTTTTTTTGACGTAAGAATCCAAATGCACACGGGGTAAACATCGCTCCAAGTGCAGTAGCCCGTAAACCACACAGGAGAGATAAACCGCACTAGGCAAGCTTGGTGCAACGGGCTCGACCGAGAAAATGTTGGCAAGGGGATTCGAACTTGCGACTTTGGGTCTACGCGTTCACCTGCTCCACCAACTCAGCCACCCCCGAAGGGGTTACTGGGAAGCCTTCTCTTGGTTGGATGGGTAGCTGATCAAGTTTTACTTTAAAAACTCAACTACTTTCATCTTTTGTGTTCTATAAGAAAAATCCAAAAATGATTAGGAGAAATCTGATTTGTAAAGATACGAGGTTGGTTCTACCAGTTACCAACATAAAGCTTACTAAGGCAGGCTACCCACTGCGGCCTGAAAACCAGGCTGTTGGTAAAGGTAGGACCAATTATGACCAGAAAAAATGTTCATCATAGAACTATTCAATCAGATGGTGCTGAACCACTTGATCAAAAATGTTAAAGAGGATCGATCACATGTATATAATTTAAATCTTGTCACTTAGCACAAATGGTTACTATCAACTGAATTGAAACCAGAACTTTCCTTTTTAAGACACCATTTGTTTTTGAGTAATGCTATAGTGTTGATCATCACCTAAATAGTAGTCCTCATGATTCATTGTCGTGTACAATGAATCCCACTGATGATTACCACTAATGATGAATAATATTATTCTTTGTTTCACCAATCGAGGATGATCATTGACATGACATTAAATATTAGAATGACAAAATATATGATATGGAAAACAATTATCATGAACTGGTTTTTCTTACCCCTAACATGCATGTTGTCTTACTACCAGCACGGGTGAAGGTAAAAATAAAAAAAACAATGTAATAACACAACAATATTAAAAATGAATACCTCATAATTGTTTAATTCTTCCTTGCAAGTTTTCATACGTTGATATGTTGTATAATGTAATGACTTCATTATCAATTTTCAAAATATGTTTTTCTCAACATAAATAATGAGGCTATCATTCGTGTGCTCATCTCTTATTGATTACACAATCCATTCTTCACAATGTTCATTGCAAAGCAGGAACAACAAGAAGATTTAGTGCCATATGCCCATATCAAAAGCTTGCTGATACCTGTTCGTTTCTCCTTCCGTTGCTGTGAAAATGAGATTTGCCATGGTATCTCATATATCTTCTTTCAATAAAGTTTTGACTATGAAACAGAAGACATTGATGTGATGATCAAGGTTTATTATAATTCAACGCTTCTCTAACTAGTAGCTTCCTCCCACAAAATTCCTGTATAAGAAACATAAGAAATTAATGAGCAATGAGAACCATTAGGAGTACAAAAGTGGCCCCAATGCATCAAGCTCAAACAATGGAAAATGCACTTAACTGTTCCATCCAAAGATATGGCATTCTCAAGTTCCACAGACGAAGTAAAGGAAACAAACCCATACACACGATTCTTTCCAGATTTACGATCATGTAATACTCGTGAACTGACCACAGTCCCAAATTTACTAAATAGATTTCTTAAATCCGAAGGGTTGACAGACCAAGCAAGATTTCCCACATAAATTTTGTGAGGGCTTTCAAATATCAAATTTTTCCTTGGTACCGAACCCAATGACTGGAGTTCCTTGTTCATATCATCTGCAAACATCACCCGCATTTCACGATCACCTAAATCCTTTGATTCATACACACACAAGCAAGCAGTAAAATTTCAAGAATAAAATAAGTAAGCAAGCTGTAAAATGCTGTAGAAGACATAAACTAAAGGGATAGATACAGCTAACACTCACAGAAGCATCCAAAGCAGAAATTGCAGCCTTGGCTTCACCAACCGAGCTCATAGTGACATTTCCACATCCACGACTAACACCCGTTTCAGAATTCCTAGAAACCTTAATAACAGGAATAAAGAAACTAGCTTTACAAGATAAAGTGCAACAATTCTGGAGTACCAAAAATGGGAGAAATTAATTAAAAACTACCTCGACCGATTGAACGGTGCCATAAGGTTTGAAAATATCGTGAAGTTCCGAAATGCCACAGCTTCTGGGAAGATTACACACGTAAAGTTGGCAGGATGGTGATGATGGTGGTGTCATAACAGGGAAATCTTGGTCCGAGATTTCATCCCCATTTATATACTGGGCTAAGGCACTGGAAATGGGAGTTTTAGTCTTGGTGTTTCGAGAGAGAAAGAAGAAGGGGGATGTTGAAATTTGAGTAATATTCTGAAAATAGTGAGGAAAAGGACGAGAGAAAGAAATGGCGAGGAACTGAGGATGAAGGGGAAAGAAAATTGCAGATGAGGAGAACAAGGGAAGTTCTTTCTGAATGTTGATTCTGATTTTGCAGAATCTCGAGGAAGATGACGACGATGTTAAGCAAATACTCGACATTGGAGGATAAATGAAGATTCGGATTGAAGGATTTTGGGAGGAAGAATAAGGTGGGTGCTAAACCCTAATATGATTTGAGGGTGCTAGGGAAATTTTTTCATTTTTTCGAAGAATTAATCTATATGTACCAAATAAATTACATATGCGCCCCTTCAATAGGAGGTCACCACGTATTGACTATGTAAAATTTCACATAAAACATTTGGTACACGTAGCATCTTCCTTTTTCGAAATAATTATTTTTCATCTAAAATAATCTCTTCATAAAAACACACTACAAATAATCTAGTTTGCATTTTTTACGGTGTGCACAAATACACGTCATAAATAATCTAGTTTAAAGAAAAAACGACATGCCCTAAATGCACGTCGTAAAAAATCAAATTTTACGTCGTGCAAAAAATTTACGCCTTAAATACTTTATACAATCAATCATTCACATCACACGTTTTTTGCACGCCGTAAAAAGTCGCACGTCATAAACATATGCCGTAAAAAACTATTTTTGTT
>CAIGRH010285945.1:0-20664 GCA_903798295.1 Fraxinus nigra | reverse complement strand
ACTTTTCTTCCATTTTAACCATAAATAAACCTTAATATTTGTATTAAACCCATTAATTAACACATTCAATGAAAAAATCAAATATCTACATTCAGTCATTCACCACAATGAAAACTAAAAACTTCAAACAAATACTAATTTTGTCAAGTTTAGAAGATAAGAAGATGAATAAGGCTATCCGTTTCGTTTGTAATAAACTTAGATTTTGGATCTGCTTCCTTTTCCTTTTCTTATTTTCTCTCCTCTTTTTCAAATGGTATAATGGGTAATTAAACCTTTTGTTTTGTTTTGTTTTTATCTTTTATCTTTTTCATTTATTACTGGTCAAAGGCCATTTTGAAAATTAAGTCGAGTCAACTAGCCATTGGCCACTATTTCCTCGAAGTTGGAGTTAGTTACCAAAGTCTGCGTCAAAGTGAAAAAGTCGGAATCGAACTCAGATTTTTGGATTTTTATTGGAACAGATTAGGGTTTCGACTATTCGAGATTTTTTATTTTTAGGGTTTGTGTTAAAGACCTCCACCAAATTAAAAGGAGAAGATGAATGGAGACGAAAGAATACAAATGCAAAATCGATAGAAAATGTTCGAAAATGGAGATTTGAAGTTGAGTTTTCCTGGAGATTGTGAAATCACCTCTCGATGTGGAGAGTGTTTTCCAATGACGAGAAGTGGGTGTTTCTATTGGGGCTTTGGGGTTTTACTTATTTCTTTAGATTATAACGTAAATTTTATTTGATTAAAATGTTTAATTACTTTATAAGGTATTAATCAAAATACTTGTACTTACAGGGTAAGTGCCTAATTTCATCTTTTTTAATCTTCTAGAGGCTCGGGCAAAAAATCGAGAAATCAACCAATTAAACCGAATCGAATCGATTTGGTCTAGTTCAAGTTGCTTATGAATCGAGCCGACCCATCCTACTTACATGTTTATTTTTTTTTAGAGAAAAATAAAAATCAAACCCTAAAATACTCCCTCCCTTGCCAACTGCCAAAGAATCATGCTATATGTATATTTTTTTTTACAACAAGTGACATTATGCCACGTGTCTCATTGGACAGTCCAAAAAAAAAAAGACACACATTTCCGTCGATTTCAATTTGAAACTCAGTGTAGTGTAAACAGAGAATGGATAAGTGGTTTTATCCAAAGCGAAGAAGAAAAGGCCACAAGGGACAGCAGGACAGGAAGAAGGAGTTACCTTCAACGCCTCTAAGCCGTCTATATCGCACCTTGCAAATGGAATCAGGTGTGGACCTTGTGCAATTTTTTTTTTTTTTACTATGTTTATAGTTGGACTTTGGGACTGAAAGAATGCTTAGTGGACTGATTTGTGAACCTTTGTAATTTGTAAAGAAAATTTTGAAATTGTGTAACTTTTCTTGCCAATTTAACATCTTTTTTTCAGGCGTAAAAATCTGAAATCTTTAATTGGGAAATACGAAGAGGAGAAGAATTTAATGTTTGTTTTCTCTGAAATCTGAATTTTGTTGTACCATTAAGAGATTAATATATGTACACTTTGTGCAAATTGTGATAGAGTTTACCGAGAATGGAAATCCCTCTGGCATATATCCTCTACCTTCTCTCCCCCACTCTTCTCTAACAAAACCCCAAAAAAGTACAGTTCTACACCTTCAACTGCAGCCTCTATTTCCTCTCCTTTTGGTCCCCAACTCCCGGACTACTCAACCTACTTTAGTAATTTCAATGCCCTCCAACTACTCAGAATCCCGAACAAGAATTTAATTATTGTTTTTTTTCCCTCACTGGTGAGAATTTATAATCAAGTGGGGTTTACCTTACTGTCATTAAAAGATGCCAAATTGAGTGTTGCTTCGACAGGGGAAATTTTTTTCACAGTGGCGAAAGGTAACTGCATAAATCATCACCGGATTACAAGGTTGTTGGTCAACCCAGTTGGTGATGAAGATATGTCTCTAGTTGTGAGTAATGCTCATAAAGGTAATAGCGTTACAATGGATGGGTTTTTGATGGTTTGCAATGAGTATTTTGTTTATTGGTATAGAGTTTGTATTAGTAGTTTAGTTAAAGGGACCAAATATTATTCCGTTAATTTGGATTACGCAGGGTGTGCCGATTCTAAGACATTCAAGGATAAAGCAGTTGTGAGCGTTTGTTAGAGTCCGCATTTGTTGGATAACGGTGACTAGTTGATGTTTGATTCTAATGAATCTTGCATAAAAAGGGTAATATGGGGCTTTTAGTGAGGGCAAGGAATAGAACTCTAGAAAAGAAGCTGCGAGTTTCACTCAGCAATAAGGTGAGTCTAGAGAAGGATGAAAGTGGTAGTGGGAAGTGGTTTGGATGTGACTTTAGTTGGCATTCAAGGATATTTATTGTTGCTCATTCTGGTGCAATATTTGGTTGATCTTCGCTGTGCAGGGAATTGCAATGTGAATTGTGTGCTGAAGGTTGAGATGTTGTCTAACATGAAGAATGATGGGTTTGTGGCACTCTCGAGGCTGGGTTATGATGCGTTCTGCTTTACCGTAGCTACAAAACACTTGTTACTTCTTTGTCATGTGCAGAAACCATTGATGCCGTTGTTGTGTTGGGTACATGGTCTTGGTAATCCACAGTACATTACTATTCTTAAGAGTGTCAGAGTTAAGGTCGAATGCAAAAGTTGATGATTATAGGGTATTGCGTATTGCTGGGATCGTTTTGGGACTGTTAGTTTAGTCTTTTCTGTTTTGGTCCAACATTAATAGAATCGACTCTCTCTTCTAAAAACTTGAAGTTCTGCAACTTGTATTATGCATGGGGACTCCCTTTAGAGATTTCATTGTCGGGCTATGAATGTAATTGTCAGTTGTCTTGTAAGAGAGGAGTTCTCGAAAAGTTCTCTCCTCTCCCTGATTGGATTGACTGAAGGCAGAAAATGCAGGTAGTTATGGGGTTTGGCATTCTCGATGCAGATATTTTTTCCGAGTTGTCTAGACCAAATAGTTTTGGTGGGTTTGTGTTGATTAGGTAAATGTCATCTGGGAAGCTAGAAGTACTGCAGTACCATGCAGAATGGGAATTTGAAAAAAAATTCTGAAATAGTTCATAAGAGGACATGCATTCGTCAGGCATATAATCTTTTGTATGATACGGGTGACGCAGAATATAAATTAGAAAAGAAACCTCAGCACCTGAAGTTTGACTGCCTCAATGCCTATTTGGAAGATAATCTAGCTAGTGCTGGTGGGTATAACAGAGACTCGAGCAACAATGAGAATTCATACGGAATAGGGATTTTTCTGGTGGTATAGTTGCAAACGAAGGGGCTGATACAGGAAAATCTTCTGAGAGGAGTGATGGCTTTGGCGGTCCCCGTGGCCCGTATCATGGTGGTCGTCGAGCTGGTTTTAGCAATGGCGATGTTGGGGAAGGGGAACAGGAATGGGAATGGCCACGAAAGGCGTTTGATCGCTGTAGTGGAACTGGGCATGGGTACATATTTTATCTCTATGCTAAATCTGTGTTATTTTTCATTTTTGTGATTCTTCAACATTTATTTTTAAAAAATGAACTCATTTTTTATGTAGAAATGATAGCAGACATTAGATATGTCAACGAGCCGAGCCGAGTCGAGTCGAGCCGAGCCTGAAAAAAAAGGCTCGGCCCAATCCGAGCCCGGCCCGGCTCAAATTTTTTTTTTTAATGTCAAATCTACATTTTTTACTTAAAAAATTTAAAATTTGTACGATTTATACGTACTTATTTAATTTCTTTTTTCTAGCCCAAGCTGAGCTCAAAAAAAGTACCGAGTGTTTTTTGGCCTGAGCCGAGCCGAGTAAAGTCCGGCCAAAAAAATCTCGTTGTAACCGAGCCCGAGCCTGGCCCGGCTTGAGCTTTTTCCGAGCCAAGCCCGAGCCGACCAAGCCGGTGAGCTTTTTTGCCATCCCTATCAGACATGAAGGATCTGGCTGAGGGAACTTGGGAACTCAGATTGTTGAATTCACTCGGTCAGCATTTCCTTGTTGCCTTCAGCCATAAGACTATTACTACGATGACCTGTACTCTGTTTCACGTGTTTATCATTCATCAGTGTATGCTTGTTATAAATTATCTACCAGTTTAGACAAAAAATATATTGCAAAATTAAATTAAAAGAGGCTAGAAAAATTATCATGAGATTAAGTAGTATGACAATTTTTGGATGCTTTTCATGTGGCTAATTTGAAAATGGACATTGCCATGGTCAAAATGTTTTTGTGGGTCGATTATATCTCTTGGGTTGTGCTATAGCTCATGTGGAAGCTATGCTATATTTCTTGCAGGTTTTGATTTTAAAGGCCGTTTAGTATCTCTTATGAGTTAGGTTTGTAGGATGAGATGCTTATAAAAAATTATGAATATCTTATAGAGAGTGCAAAGGACCAGCAACTTCCCGAAGATACCCCTTTGTAGGAGATACCTGTAAATGATCTTGAGGCTGGACTTAACATCATGATGTGCATTCTAGGTGCGAAACCCGGATGTCAAATTCGTGGGTTGGGAGATGGTCACCTTCGAGACATTGGGACATCTTCTTCCAATGTACGCAATATGGAGAAAGAGATAGAGTAACACGTCCTACTAAAAAAGTAGTCGATGCACTAGAATGAAGATGGAGCAAATGATACAAAACAATATGAAGGTTGAGCAACAATTCAATTTTACATTGCATTTTATGTGATAAAGTTCTTGGTTTCGTTGTCCACCATTTACACCATTGTCAGTAGAGAATAATTTTTAGAATGAAGAGAACAACTTTGATGAGGATCAGCTGCATATCTAATTCATAAATACGAAGAATTATTTTTTTAGGTGCATAATAATAGATACAGAGCATGTTTGTTATACTCCTTTTAAGTTTAGAGGTAATCATACTTATGATTATTATTTGTGTTTTGGTGATTAAATATTACATTGATTGTCATTAAATATCTTTATTTATTTATTATTTGTTTTTTTGCATCTTTATATTATTTTGAAGAAGGTTATAAAATTAATACAATATAAATAACATATAAAATATATGAAAATGGTTTAATTTCTCTTTACGAATTCTTTCATTACTAAGACAAATAATAGCTTATAAATATGTTTTTCCTATGAATAATTATTTGTAGAGAAAAGTAGGGCTTAACTCACAAAATAATGTGTGATTAAAATTAGTTAACTTCGAACATTTTTATCTATTTTTTTAGTGGAAGCAAAAAGGGGCTGAGCTTATTGGTTAGGAAACCCTATTCCAAAATCACAAATAGTTTCTTTGGGTTAATAGTGAAAACAACGAAGGGACGAGACGTTTCTTGGCTAAAATTTCAAGCTTGGGTGTGTTTGGGCCATATTATTTTGAAAGAATGTATTTTGGAATAGTAGATTGATGGAGAATTTATGGTTGAAAAATAAGGAAAAGNATAAATATGTTTTTCCTATGAATAATTATTTGTAGAGAAAAGTAGGGCTTAACTCACAAAATAATGTGTGATTAAAATTAGTTAACTTCGAACATTTTTATCTATTTTTTTAGTGGAAGCAAAAAGGGGCTGAGCTTATTGGTTAGGAAACCCTATTCCAAAATCACAAATAGTTTCTTTGGGTTAATAGTGAAAACAACGAAGGGACGAGACGTTTCTTGGCTAAAATTTCAAGCTTGGGTGTGTTTGGGCCATATTATTTTGAAAGAATGTATTTTGGAATAGTAGATTGATGGAGAATTTATGGTTGAAAAATAAGGAAAAGTTATTGATGTGATGAAAAATATTATTTTATTGAAAATGTGTGGTTGAAAATAAGTAGAAAAATGAGAATGAAAATTTTAATGTGTACCAAACATGGGCTATAGCACAGAAACTTGGTGGGGGGTTGGTGCAAGAAAGAGAAGGGCTGCCTCAATTTTTTAATATATATTGGAGTTACGACAAGTGGGTGTTTGAATATGATGCGAAGAGATCAATATATTGAGTTGGGAAGAGAGAGTGCATTTGAAGGAAGTGGCTCTGTGTTTTCTATTTACATGATAGATGGGAAGCCAAAGTGTTAGGTTGTTAATGAATTGGATTTTGATTCGAATTTAATGTGAATTGGATGAAATAATGGGAGATGGATTTAGGGTTTCGATGATTTCAGTTTAGCACGAAAGCATGACCATGACAAAGCGTCACCACTCGAGTGATGGGTACGGTTGGATATGTCACTGGAAGTAAACCGAAGTATTTGCATACAAAGTCTTGGTTTTGGAGGTCATGTGTGGGAGACAACCGGTTGAAGAGGGCAAAACCTTTGTTAAATTGGTTATAGAAGCTTATGGGGAGAGGAGAATTGAATCATGCCCTTGATGCACAATCATGGACTAAAGGAGGATACATTGAAGAGGAAGTCGAAAAAGTGCTTCATTTAGGCTTGCTATGCGAAAGTCGAGATCCTAATGCTAGGCCGAAAATGATACAAGTCATGAAATTATTCGAAGGGAAGAACGAGTTATATGAGTCCGAAGTCAAGGATATGGACATATACCTCATAGAAAAGATGAAATCAAAAGAAAGTAGGTCAATTATTTGTACAGTTTCAGCACAGGTTCTAAACTTTGAGATCTCTCCCAACAATCGAAGAGATCAAACGAAGATTATTTTCCTTTCAAACTCTTGGTCCAATTGTATTTTAGAGGGTAGGTGAATCCTATCGTATTAATTTCAGTTCTTGATGGATTTGTTTTTATGGCTTTATTGTACCTTAATGGATTGAATTTACCAGCAATGAGGACTACTTTGTGCTCAAATGGAAATGTTGGGGACTGTACCTGTCAAAAGAATAGGTCAAGGTCTTACTTGCTACATTTTGAATAGGTTGGGCACATCAACTGTAATGTTTACTTTTTTTTTTTTTTTTATATTTTATTTTAGAAAGGTTTAAAAAAAATTGACCAGTAAAAAAGTACTTTTTGAAGATTTATATTTCTTAATTTTGGAGTAATTTTTTTATTTTTATTTTTATGCACCAAGTTTTAGACAACTTAGTGAAAAATTTAGGGTTTTATATATACTTCGCAATAATTTGAAAAGTTCAATGTTAAGTGTGTTGCATTCGATGGCATCTAAATTTGTTTCAATTAAATATTCGGTGAAACCAAACACCCAAAGAAACTACTTGTTATTTTGGATTAGGTTTTCTAATGAATAAGCTCAGTACGATAAATTAAATTGAATGAAAATCGAAGTAAAGCATTTTATGATTTTTGAATGATGAAGAATCGAGTGCTCTTAGCAAGAAACTTCAGTGTAACAAAAATGGTAAACTAACAGCCAAATGTGCCAAAAATCTGATTCGCGTTAAGCCATGTCACTAGTTCTATTAAAACTTAAAATTTGGATGGGAAACTAACAAGTGAGTTAATCGAAATATTTTATAAAGTATAGTGATTATTCTGGTATAAAAGAAAGTTTAGAGATCAATATGAAATTTGGTACAAAATTATAGAATACGGGAATGTTGCTGTTCTTACCCATATCCACAAAATTTCACTTGATTTTTACCGTAAAATTAACCGCATCGAAAAATAAAATAAAAAAAATCCAACGATGAAAATATCAAAACGCGATGATTGTAGTGTGCCTTCTGAATGAACAACAATCATACGATTCCGTGCAATTCGTACAATCTCACCGAAAGGAACAAAGAACAAAACTTTTAAACTTTACCTACAAATGTACGACAGTGACTTTTGCATTCTCTATTATTTTCTCTCTGCCTAATATTTTTCTGTTTATCCTATCTTTGACTTTTCGAAAAGTTGAACCCACCTGCCACCATCATCATCCATCTTAACCGGATCCACAGGGAAATAATTCATGTACAGCTCCCCTCTCCGTATGAAATACGCATAATTTTCAAAATTTTATACAGATAATTTTTATATATATAAATGAGAATTGCTGAGAATCCCATTCCATGATGCTGGGACATGCAATTGGGGGCACTTTTTCAATATAATTTTCGTTTTTTTTATTTCGTTGTTTCAAGAATAACTGGAAGGATATCTTTAGAGATACAATTAAGTAAGTCAAGATCCCAGTTTTATGTTCGTGGGCATGTTTATTATTGTTTCTTGGTTTAAGAAAAAGGGTTCTTTTTATTTATTTTATTGAAGAGATGGTTAGTTTTCCTGGTGGTCGTTGGGTTGGATGCGATAGCCGATAGGTGTACTATTATTTTCTTTATGATTATTCAATAGATTTTGATTTTACCTGGGACTGTGTGTGTCATTTTCAGGTTTTGAAGGAAGGTGGTGTTTGACTTTGATACTGAGAGGGGGTTTGTTCGATCCTTCGAGCTTTTGGTCATATTTTTATGAGGTATGAAACAGTATTTGGTAATTGGTAGGTAAGCATGTTACATGTTGATGGATTTAAGATTGAAGGTTTGAAATTTCTGATAATTGATTAAGATTTGAGAGATTTTCTGCTTTTAATTGTGTTCACGGATGATATTGGACTTTTGAAAGGGTTCTCCGGTTTTGATTGTAGCGGTGTATAGTTGTTTCTGGTTCTAGCGGTTGTTAATTGATTCAGAGGTTTTTTCGATATCAATGGAGGTGAAATTTGATTCTTCACTGTTTATATTTTGACATAGAAATGTGAATTGCAAAGGGATTTTGGTGGAAAATCTTGATTTTTAAACATTTGTTGGAGCTGAAGGAGGAGGAAAAGAATAGTAAATAATACTAGGGCATTAAAGTAGAAGAAGATGGATGAAGAGGTTAGCTCTTGGATAAGGAGAACGAAGTTCTCTCACACGGTTTGCCACCGGTTAGATTCTCCGTTATTGGCCCCTGTTTCTTTTGCTGCTCAGCCAGATAGAATCACTGGTGCCAAATCTAGGCCTCGAGCAGTCACCATGAATCCAAAACCAGGAGGCACAGTCACTCAGGTTGAGCGAAACCCTGCCACAAACAAGCCGAGGGCTCTATCACCCTTCCCCGAAATGAAGGTTTCTGATAGTTTTAAGGAAGCTAGGTCTAGTCAGAAGAGATTCTCGACTCCACATCCACAAAGAAAAGAATCCGATAAGAGAATTGTTGGAAAGTTGTTTCATAAAGATTCCCATGATAGCAAGGCACCTAAATCGAAAATTGCTGGTTCAAAGTTTCCAGCAAATGCCAGTCCCCTTAGGCACTTCACATCAATAAAATTTCATGAGAAGTCTAAGGGTCATAAGGATGGGTGGACAAAGTATTTTGATCATGGTGTAGGGAGGGTCATCTCTGTAGAAACTACGGATGATTGCACAATTGATCTTTCTAAGTTATTTCTTGGGCATAGATTTGCTCATGGAGCTCACAGTCAGCTTTACCGTGGGGTCTACAATGATGAATCAGTTGCGGTGAAAATTATTAGAGTACCAGAGAATGACGAAACTGGAGCCCTGGGTGTACGGTTGGAGAATCAATTCGCAAGGGAATTTACTCTCTTGTCCCGTCTCCGCCATCCAAATGTTATAAAGGTACTTGATTCCTGATCTCTGTCTTCTTGTCCGTGTCTAATTAATTAGCCACCTTTTCTTTTGAATTAACTAAGTTTTATTCTGTGAATTAGTGTATAAGTTTCTTTGGATCTTCTAGTAGATGTAGTAGAATCATGTAGCCGACCCCAAATTTATTGAGAAACTTAGTTTGTACTGTTGCTGTTGTTGAGAAAGTTTTGAGTATTGTTCTCATCAAACTCCTTTTTACATATTTTGCAATGATCTGGAATTGCAGTTCATAGCAGCATCCAAAATGCCACATGTATTTTGCATTGTGACAGAATTTTTATCAGAGGGTTCTTTGAGAGCATACTTGCATAAGCTTGAGCATAAATCTCTTCCATTGCAAACATTACTGTCAATGGCTTTGGAGATTGCTAAAGGAATGGAGTATATTCACTCACAGCACGTTATTCATCGAGACCTTAAACCAGAAAATATACTCATGACTGAAGATTTTCACCTGAAAGTCGCTGATTTTGGTATAGCTTGTGAGGAAACACACTGCGATCTTCTGGCAGATGACCCTGGTACTTACCGTTGGATGGCACCCGAGATGATCAGGAGGAAGCACTATGGTCGGAAGGTCGATATATATGGATTTGGACTCATATTATGGGAATTTGTGTCTGGAACTATCCCTTATGAAGATAAGACGCCTATACAAGCTGCTTATGCTGTCGTGAGCAAGGTGACTTTTTTGTTCTTCAATATTTATAACATTTTGCAGTTGGCAATGCTTATTGGCATCATATTAAGTATTCAGACATGACTATATTTAGCAGATAAATTAGGTTGGCTCGTTAATGTTTTGGCTCTGTTATTTACATTTTTCCTTTTATGGACCCTTTCCCTCATTTTTGCAGTTGATGTATAATTTTCATAATGTCTGATACCGAAATATATTCTGTTGGGGATTTTGCAGAACATGAGACCTGTTATCCCTGGCGGCTGCCCGTCGGCCCTGAAAGCTTTGATTGAACAATGTTGGTCTGTGCAACCAGACAAGAGGCCCGAATTTTGGCAGATTGTGAAGGTATTAGAGCAGTTCCAGTCTTCACTTGCCCGAGATGGAACCCTGAACCTGGTACAGAACCAGGCACAACATGATCACAAGAAGGGACTACTTCATTGGATTCAAAAACTTGGTCCTACAGATCATATTTCTTCATCCATGCCTAAACCTAAATTTTCCTGATTTTCTAGGTTATCTACTTTTGTAGTTTCACCAGATCCCAATGTAATTAACAGATTATATAAAGCTTCTTTACTTCTACGTTTCTGTTCCATCGTGGACAGAACTGAATAATTAGATCATAGGCATGTTACACAAAATGCAATTATCAGTTTTGGACATGATTGTATTTTTCTTTTATCTTTGTCCCCTTTCGTTAGAATTAACTTGACAGATATTTCGAATCCTATTATTTTGTATATGACATATTACCATTCCATCGTTGTTGCTCAATATTAAAGTTATTTCTGAATGTTCTAACTACTTTATATTTGTGCACCGTCCAAGTTCTCTTGTAGCTCGCACTATCTGTTGTCTGAATGGACATGGTATCAACAGGTTTGATTGGTTACTTTGCCTAGGAAATTTACATAATGTTATGCATCAACAATAGTTAATTACTGATATTAGGGTCGACACCATCATTCAACAGGATTATGGATTACCCGGAAAAGGTAGTTGCTTGATTCATATCCTGCAAGTATATCTTCTGTTAGTTCAGATTTAGTTTGTAGCATTATATTGTTCTGTTGGAAAATACGGGTCGTGGATTCGCCCATGGTGGGAAACTGACCCATAAGATATCAAAAGTTGTGGAGGGAGTGGTTTGAATTTAGAATTCATATCTACATCCATATTCAAAGAATCGCATGATGTTTAAGTACACGATTGCATTCATGTGTTGCCTATGACATCTTCCTTTTAAAGAACATGTGGTTTCTATGTTGAAAATACTAAGCTTAAAGAACACGTGAACGCTCTATGACTAACCTACGGGTTTAAGGAAGTTGATTCATTCTGCTATAGAACCCCATCCGTGAGCAATGAATGCAGGTATTCATTCACACCATAAGACTAGAATATAAATGGAATGGTCAATTAACTGAATTTAGACAGATCAAAAGTTTTGAAGTCAAATTTTGTAGTATTAGAATTCAAATTTCCTTCTTTTGGGGAATCTCAGATTTTTTATACCTTTTTTTTCGTAACAGCCTAAACTAAAATAGTTGCTGACTTTACCAGGAAGATCAAACAGTCGTGTGCAGTTCAATTTACTGCTTTATCTACGTTTACTTGAGGGAATTTTCTTTTTCTTTTTAATTTTACAAGTAATTGACATGTGTTAGTAAGCTCGTTTGGTTTAGCCAAAATTTTGTTTTTTTAGTAGATTTTGATAAAAGTAAATGAAATGTACACTGAAAAGTTGACAAGTTGTGAATCTGATGAAATGCACGGCTGAAAATGAGTTTGAATCGAAACATTTGCTTTGCAAACTTAACTTTTAATTTTATTTGGTCAAATAAATTTTTAATCTACACATTTCTTAAGATCCATAACTTATTATTCTATAGAACTTACGGCTTATAAACACTTAAAAAGTATTACCAAACAAGCACTAACTCTTAAATTCACAATTTGGGTATTGGATGGGGGTGGAAGTGGTTAATTTGTTTGAATTGTGCAGATCCTTAAAACGGGTCAAACTGAATTTTTGGATCATGTAAGAATACCGTGCGAATAAGAAAGAAAAACAAATTTTCTTTACCAAGAAAATAATGGATTATTGCTAAATTCTCTTTAAAAAAATTATAAAGATAATAATGCCTTGTATTGGTCGAAGTCTAACCTGCCAAGGAATTCAATTATGTCAAATAAGTTAAAGTGGCTTTTAGTAATTTCAAAGGCAATAACTGCTATTAAAATCCAATAGATCAATGTACTAAAATTATTAGATGTGAAATCTTTCATCATTATTGTGAAAAATGTCCCTATATTTCTTTTTTTGGCATTTATTAATTACATATTTGATTGTGCAAAATATCATATTCATCCAATTTTTAATAAAAATTATAAAACGACGAATATACCCTCCTATTTAAAAGAAAAAAAAAGAACTAATTGAAACCATAATCCCAATTTTTTTAAAAAAGTTCAAACTAGTACCAAACAAATTATTAAAAATAATAATAATAATAATAATAATAAAACAAATCTATTTCCTTCTTCTTCCGCCCCCTCCTCCATCTCCTCCACCACCGCTACCGACTTTTTTCCCCATCCAATCCCATTCTTTCCCCCCCTCAAATATGCCATGCTAGGTGTACAAGGTGATTTTGCCAAATTTTGTATAGAATGCCAGGTGTCAACATTTAGTTGGTCGGTTTTAAATTTTTTTTCCCGTCAACATCCAATCAAAAAAAACTATCAGTCTCCTTGGTAATAATCTAGCAACATTATTATGTACAAGTGGCTTAACACTCATCTTACTCACAGCTAATTTTCAAAATCTCTCTCTCACACACACGAACAAGACCCTTGAAATTATTTGCAAAATCATTACTCTGTTCACCGCATTCTGCCAATTGTGGTACTCAATCGTCACTAGTTCCGAATTCATCTTCTCACACCTTGCAATCAGTGCAAGTAAAGAAGGCAACACGGTCTACTTACGATTATACATGAAAGATGATAGAGCAAAGCACTACACACTGCTTAAAGATGGAGAGAATCAAGACTAGGGCCGAACAAAACTCCCGAATCGAAATAGACCGAATCGAACCCGAACCCGAATCGAATCGAATCGAGCGGATCTTCATAAGTTAAATACCCAAACGTGTATCTGAATTGAAAATCGATGTGTTTGGGTCGGTTCTAGACCAAGAACCGAAAAATCGAATAAGAACCGAATATTAATAAATTTTTTAATATTTTATATTGTATTAATTAAGTTATTTTAATTTTTTCTAAACAAATTATGAAATTAATTAAACAAACCAGTCAAGTCCAGCCAAATTAATTTTTTGTTAGCCTAACATTTGAGCATTATCATTTCTCTTTACATTCTAATTTCATTTTGTAAGCAACAGTACACTCACTCCCGTATAAATTCAATTCTTTATGCATGATGTTTGAAGCAGATGAATTATTGATATGGATCACCGATATTTTAATATTAGTATCTACTTTTTGGTATTTGTATACATTAAATTAATTTTATTGGACAACTTGTTATGTATATGTTTTTAAATTAGGCTACGTTAATTTCTAAAAATTACGAATGAACATGCCATTAGTTGTATTTATGTAGTGTTGTTATAAATTTAAAAAAAAACTAATTATGGTATAGACCCGAACCGAACCTGAACAGTTCCATAATTATATTTGGACCCGACGGTTCCATTTATTACATACCCGAAAATTTTGGGTCAGGTTGAGTCGGTTCTGAAGAGAATTGAACCGACCCATATCCAGCCCTAACCAAGACGAACTATATTTTCCCTTTACATCCCAATTCGGCTATTTTCGAATAGTTGGCGGCTCAAATGGCTTGGTATGCTTATATGATGATTTCTTTACTAATCCTTTGCAGCCCACTATTTTATGGAACCTTTGTATTCGAAAGCATATAGTGTTACCCACGATTTCAAGGTTATGAGGATGGTGTATTAAAAAACTGATGATTTTACCTTGAACTTTCTTGCAATGGTTGAGATTTACTCACTAAAATCGGGCACATGGCGAACGGTGCACTTTGATGATCGATACATAATAATGGATTTATGTGGTCTCAAACTTTTCTAAAGGGTAGTTTTCACAATTGCGTGCTTGTTCATGTGAGAGATTTTGAAAAGAATTACGTTAAGTGTGCATTCCATAGATTATATCGTAGTGTACACTGTGTGCAAATTAAAAATGTGTTGGCAGGAAGTGTGTTGTTTTAAAAATTGTTCGATTATGTGTCGACAAGTGGCACAATGCCAAAAAATAATATAAGATAAGATGTACATGTAGTATGATTGTTTTGAAAATAATTATGCTAAGTGTGCATTTCATGGATTACATCTTGGTGTACATTGTGTGCAAATTCAAAAAGTGTTGGATGAGAAAGTGTGTTATTTTTAAAAAGTGTTCAATCATGTGTTGATACGGGGCATAATGCCAAAAATGATGTAAAACAAGATGTACATGTAGCATTAGGGGTGGGCAAAACCTGATCAAATCGCTCGAACCGAACCAACCCGACCATTTTAGGTCTTTTTTTTTTGTTGTTTTTACACGGGCTGGGTGGATTGGCTGTGTAGGCGGGTTGTGTTGGATTAGATTGGGTCGGGTCGGGTCAGGTTATGAGCTAACTCATGCAAACCGAATAAACTCGTCCAACTCAACTCGCCTATTTTAAAAAGAAAAAGAAATAAAATAAAATATCTAAAAAGTAAAATGAACTTAAAAAGTATGAGTGGATAGTGTAAATGTAATTACCTTGGTACATAAGAAAAGGAACTTACTATCCTTCTCACAATAAATGTAGTATAAATTTTTCATATTAAGTTATATGTACTTTGTTCTTTGTAGGCTCCGCTAATGAGAATTGAATAAGATAATAGATAATTTTATTTATTTACTTCTATTTAATATCCTCTATTCGAATTTAGTGTAATATAAAATATGATGACTTTAATTTTTGTTGACAAGTCGTCTCAAATCAACCAACTCAATCCAATCCGATCGATACTTCATTGAGTTGGGTTTTAACTTTTACACGGGTTGGGTTGGATTAAATTTTGATCAAACTAAACATATTGGGTTGGGTTTAGGTTGAAGCAAAAATTGACCCAATCCAACTCATGTCCACCCCTATGTAGCATGATTGTTTTGAAAAGAATTATGCTAAGTATACATTCTATGGATTATATCTTGCTGTACGTTGTGTGCAAATTTAAAAAAATGTTAGGTGGGAAAGTGTGTTGTTTTCTAGAAGTGTTAGCTATCAGTAGACCGTTTCACCTGAATTAGAAGTATGAAGGGGTGCGGAAAAACGGAAATTGAATAGAATTGAGGGGGAAAAAAGTGGGATTGGATGGGGAGGAAAAGTTGGTCGTGGTGGCTGTGGAGGAGAAGAATAAGGAAGAATGATTTTTTTTTTTGATTTTTTAATAATTTGTTTGGAGCTCGTTTGATTTTTTTTTTAAAAAAAATCAGGAGTATAATTGCAATTAGTTCTTTATTTTTTCTTTTCTTTTCTTTTTATTTCATTTAAAGAAGAAGATATATTCGTCATCTTATAATTTTTATTAAGAAATTAGATAAAAATGATGTTATGCACAATCAAATGTGTAATTAAAGGTGACGATGCAAAAAACCAAAATGAAAGGTAAAGACTTTTTTCAAAATAATAGTGAGAAGTAGGGATGTTACGTGCTAATTACCTAATAAATTTTATAGTGAACTTTTTTTTTTTTGGTTCGGTAAAATTTATCATTCATACAAGTCATTTTTTGTTCTATAAAATGTACCATTTGTACAAGTCATTTTTTTTTCTTTTTCATATTATGAGTAATTGACATGTTGGTGAGCTCGTTTGGTCTGGCTAAAAATTAAATTTTTAGTATATTTTGATTAAAGTAGATGAATTGTGTACTGAAAAGTTGACAAGTTGTGTATCTCATAAAATGTATGATTGAAAATGAGTTTGAGAAAAAATTAGTTTGTATTATAATGATACTAAACATTTGCTTTGCAAAGCTTAGCTTTTAATTTTATTTGGTCATTGCATATTTCGTGAGACCCACAACTTAATATAACTTCTTATACATATATTCTATAGAATTCACCGTTTATAAACACTTAAATACATTATCAAACAAGCACTACGACTTAAATTCATAAATGGGTATGAGATAGGGTGGAAGTGGTTAATTTGTGCATATTCTTAAACGGGTCGAACTGAATTTTTGGATCATGTAAGAATACCATGAGAATAAGAAAGAAAAACCCTAAATTTTCCTTATCGTTAACTTTTCTTGAAAAATTACTAAGAAAATAATGCCTTGTATTGGCCGAAGTCTAACCTACCAAGGAATTCAATTATGTCAAATAAGTTAAAGTGACTTTTTGCAAAATCCAATAAATCAATGTGCTAAAATTATTAGAGGGGAAAATGTCTATCAACTCGAACTATTGTGATAAATTTTATAGTAAACTCATTTTCTCCGTCGATAAAATGTATCATTCATACCAGTCGTTTTTTGTATCATATTCCTCTCTTTTATATTAAGTCTGTATTTGATTTAGTTGAAAAAATTGATAAAATTCAAGTCAAACTCAATAATTAATTTTAATATCACATTTTATGGGTTTCACAATTTTTATCAACAATTACTAAAAAATATTTTTTTTAAAAAAGGGCTAAATCATTTTCTTTTTTTCTTTTTTAAAAAAAAATGTTTAAAAGTCTACAAGTAAGTCAACAATATTTGTCCTGCCGGGCTGAGATGTTCCACTGGCTCCTCGACCGGCCGGTTCCCCTACCTCGAGTTGAGAGGGGTCATGGTTTTGACCCGGGCACCCCCTGTTGGTGTCAGGCCCCCCACCAAGAGGGGGTGCCCGGATTTGACCCGGGCACAAATTCCCTGTGAAGGAAACAGGGTTCTTTGGAAAGAGCGGCGCCTTCTGTCATAAATAATACCGGTTTATCAGCAGCAGTGGGAGCCAACTGCTTTTGTTGCCCCCTGTTTTCTTTGTATTAAAATCCCACACCCAAAACTCTCAAAATTCAAAGATCCCACAGACTTAATTTCACAACCACTTTTGATTGCTTATAATTTTAGTGTATATATATGTGGACATAATCATCTTTTGTATATACCAGAATTCACCAAACTAGCAAAAAATTGTTATTTGAAAGGAAAGTTTTAGATCTCAATGGCTTCTTTAATTCTTCTCTTATCTGAGCTTCTTCGACATGAAAATCTTGACAACCTAATGCAATTACCTTCTTCTTCTTCTTCCAATCTAAGTTTTGCCGCCACCGCCGGTGCCGCTGCTCCGCCATCTTGTGCCACCGAAGTTACCGGCAGGAGGTCTGCAGGAGGTTTGGCTAACAATTGTAAAAATGTGCAATATCAGTTTCAAGAAGATCTACCTAGGGTCTGTGTTGACCTAGTTTGGCCTTAGGATACTAATTTTAAGCATTCAATGGTTCTGTAATTTTTTTTAATGATTATTTTTCTTTGCAAATTCCATGGCTATATGAGTGCTTACATACTTGCAAAAATATATGTTATTTTTAGGTCAAATCTTATTTTCGTTACCTACCCCATATTTTAATTACAATAAAATCGAAAAACTTTGCTCATTTTTGCATTTAAGCTCATAATTTTTTTTAATCGTATTGGTATCATTAAAATCAATAAATTCGTACATCTTGCCCGTTGGGAAATAAAACGGATCGAGATAATAACTATGACACGATATGAAGTATACGATCGTAAATAAACAATAAGATAAAATACAAAATAATTAATTGACAGATAAACGAAATATTTCATTCAATTGATTAATATGGAGAAAACAAATGCAATAACTGTGCTTACACAATTATTATATATTTCATTAATATAAAACTTGTGAAAAAAAATGTAGTATTTTAATGGAAACAAATTATATTCCTAATTTTAATAAATTATATCCTTTTGATGGACAATTTTCAGGAAAAATAAAGTCAAACGAACACCAAAAAATTTAAAATTTCAATATCTTTCAGTTGAAAAATTATACCAATCAAATACAATTAATTGACAATTCTCAATAAAACAAGTTTTAGGTAATTCAATTCCGTAGAATTCATTTTCTTTCTACTCAAATTTCATTATTGCAATCAAACGGACTCTTAATGTTTTCCTGTGATTTGAAATCTTCGATTCAATAATAAATCTATTGTAAGGTGAATCACCATCGATCTTACTCAGGTGGACGCTAGGGTGTCATTGGCATTTTGAGGCCAGACTAAGCCCCGGTTGATGATGGTAGCGATGGTTGCTCAGATTGGGTTCGTGGTGGGTCTGGAATGTCGTCGTTATGGTTGGTGGGTCAAAGAAATTTAGACCATTCAATGGCCTTGGATTTAGAGATTTCTGTGACAGAAGGGATGGGGTGGTGTGGGTGGATAGCTTGGCCACGTGGTCAAGTCACGCGATTAGATAACGTATGTGACTATGATCTTTTTTGATAACAAAGATGCTACAGCGAAAAATGCCAGAACGCCAAGTGACAGATTTTTAATGCATTTTGCACAAAAAAATAGATTTAAAATAACCAATCAAAAATCGCCACATCAGCATCTCACAATTTTCTTGACATTTTCCCTTGTACAAACAACTTTATTCTTTTGATAAATGAGTGTAACCCATTAATTGTATAATTTGTGATTTAGTATGTGATTGTGATCTATAAATTATGTAATACGTGATTGTAACGATTTGCGACTAGCATTTGACTGTCACCAAAATTGTGTGATATTTGATTGTGATCGTGTGATATGTGATCGTGATATGTTTTGTTAATTTTGAAATTGTATTCTTAAACTATCGTAATAAACTTTGTTTGAGTTTCTTTTTTTAGGTTAGTAGATTTGGGAATTGTGATTTTTGGAGAATGTATGGTTAAAAAGTAGAAAATTTTTGAATTATGTGTAAAATTTTATTGGAAAAATGTATGATTGAAGATGAATTTTGGAAAGAAAAAAAGTCCAAACAAGGGATAGTCAATGAAATTGGCAGTTTGGAATTTTGTTACAAACAATATTATTTTATTTCTTCTTCTGATTTTATTTCTCAAAAAACTCGTCACTAGCAATAAAGAAACGATATGTAGAAATTACACATATCCATGCCTTTTAAATTCTCAATTTAAAAATCAGATTAGAAAGTTTTTTTTGTTCAAAAATTAGATAATTTATCATTCTTAATATTATGAAATTAAATTAACTTAATTCAACACCCATACCCATACCCATACCCATTCCCTTTACACATACCCACCTACCCACTAACAAAACCTTAATTTTTTTTTTTTTACTGTACCCCTTACACAGCATCGGCGACAGTTGCGCGGCGATAGGCATATCATTGGCGACAAGCACATCATCAGTGACAGGCGCATCAACGGTGTGATTTCTCTCTCTCTCTCTCTCGTCTTTTGCATCTCTTTCTCAGTTGGTGTGATCTATTCGGGCCCTATTGTCGCGTTGTTCATTGTTCGCAGGCGCTGTCGATGGTGTTGGTGGTGTACAGGTGGTTGGTGGTTCGCGGTTCGCGATGGTGTTGGTGGCTTATAGCAGCACTGACGGTGAGGTGTCATGTTGTTATTGGTGTTGATGTTGATGTTGATGGTATTGTTGGTGTTGGTGTTGGTGTTGTGATGGTGGTATTGGTATTGGTGTCTATGGTGTTGGTAGCGGAGGTGGCGGTGGCGGTGGCGATAGCAATGGTGACGGTGAAGTGTGACGAAGAGTTTGTGATCAATTATTTGAGTGTTATGATCGATAAATTGGTTAATTTGTGATCAATAAATAATATGTGACTTATAAGAATGTATAATTATGACTAAATTTGAAATTGTGACTTAGAATTTGGTAAATTGTGACCAATTAATTTGATAATTTGTGATCGTAAAATAATTTGACTTATAATTTTTTTTTAATTGACACCAATTAATAAACAACGATTTAATAATTTTTTTGATTTGTAATCAAAAAATATTTTGTAACCAATAATTTTTTTTTATTTGTGACCAAAAAATAATTTGCAACCAATTAATTCGCTATTTTGTAACCAAATAGTATAGAATTGTGACCATAATATATCCAATTAATAAATTATATTTTTAATAAGTTATTTCATTAATAAAATTTAATATTATCTGATTTTGAAATTTTAAACTTTGTTTCTTAATTTTAAAATGGGTAATAATAAAACTCTTGGAACTTTCCCAAACGATAATCTCAAACCCGATAACCTGCGTTTGAGGTGTAAAATGGATCAGTTTGGGCCACCTATTAAGCCCTACTACAGCCCACAGTTTTTGGTTTCCAGTGTACAGCCATCAAAATAAGAGAAAATTACCTAAAA